>OMOW01038145.1:1970-14381 GCA_900312555.1 Lamprogrammus exutus
CGTGTGCTCTTCCGATCTTGATGTCAGCCGATGATGACACACTGCTTTACTGGGCTGGACAATAACTGTCCCGTAAACAAATTCATTGGAAACGATGATAATTTGCGGCAGCCGAGCAACCAGCACCATAAGTTGTCAAAATTAACATTACTGACATTAGCGTCTCGTTATTGTTGATTGTTACAGTCACATTAAACAGCCAGTTTTAACTATTAAGTTATCCCCAACCTGCCTCTTGACAACCAAACTGTCCCGGTGCACAGTATTAACTGACGTTAACATCGGCTAATCGCAACTAATAATATGTAGTTGCAAATAACTATATATTTATTGAAAACGGTGGGCATCTATTAGTGCATTTGTTGCTAATTTAAGTCCAAACAGGCCACCACCGCCCGACCTTGCAGTTTTTACAGGCTCAAATCCACAGATGCATTAGAGAGCCAAATAAATGTACGTCGTAATCAAATCAAATGGGCACAGTCTGGTTTAACGAGATTGTTAGTATGTATGTAATTGGATTTGTCTCTGCCAAGCAAGCAGTGAGATCTTGGTTCAGTCGCAATGTTGGATTAAAAGCTAGCTACACAGTAGTTCACGTAATTGCGGAAGAGCAACGGAGTCCACCTTAAAGTGGATCCTGCAGCTACAAGCTAAACGAATCAGCTCGGTACAGGTTGTGTAAAGTTAAGTATATCTAAGAATACATTGAATGTGTGCGGCCAATTGCTTTGTTGAAATACGAGTGTGTATGTTACTAATAAAGCGAGTAACTACATTGCTTTCTTGGAATATGAGCTCAGTCCTGCTTGCAGGCCTACGATGTTAACATGCTAGCAAGCTAACTAGCGGACAGCAGTCTGCAAGATGGCGTTAAGCTGCATCTTCTCAGATTTCCATCAGTGCAATTCACATTAGCATTATACTCTGCGGGGCACAGCAAATATGAAAACAGGATTTGACCCAAAGCAGTACCGGTGCAAACCACGCCATTTTATCGCAGGACATGGTTAAGTTGAAATAATGTGTCCTCTGGGATGTGTGTAGTGCCTTTGTAGACCAGCCTTCGAAAGTAATTAGAGTAACAATCCAAACGAAACCGCTATTTGCCAGCAATTCAAATACATGCAAACAATCCTGTTGTAGGCAAATCACGGAACTGCACATAGTGACTAAGTCAACTATCAGTTTACCTCATACAGTGCTGTGCTAACTTGTGCGCAGATGCACATGTATAGTATGTTCACGTTGGTGCTTCGTAGAATTGTAGTTTATTCCAAATAATAGCTTCAGAAGTTTACATTGCTGTTAAATGTGTAATTTGTCTCCATACATTTTTTTTTTAGTTTGAATGCATGTTTCCTCTAAAACAGATCTCTCAATTAATCCGTGCAATAAGGGCAATAATGGTGTAGCATCTAGCTGCATTGGATAAGTGGGAATGTATTAATGTGTAAAATCCAGGCACTTGCTGTAAGCATGTTGTGTGAAAAAGAATTAAGCCTAAGGTTATCCTTTTATTATAGAGAAGACATATTTCTAATGTCTGGTCTGGCTTCACCAGCTGTTTATATGTTAGTGGACATGGGAAGGATTAGAGATTCACTGAGGATTTTAGCTTTTAGGATTATGGAATAGCTCAGTGATAGTGCTGGTTATGGGCTTTTATGTGATCTATCTTTAGATCTGTAAAACATCACATTATCATGCAACAACACAGATTAGTTTGGGGATTTTGTTTTATGTATTTGTACCTAAAGGGATAGACTTGACATTTTAATTAGAAATGTTGAGGAACTTTTGACTTCAGGGGGATAGCGAGCACAGACTGCCCTTAAGAGACCTGAGAGAGGCTGGTGAGCCACAGCTCATTGTTTCTCATGCAGTCAGCTGACCCTGATCAGGCGCTTGGAAAGGAGAAGTGATGAGACAGAGGAACTCTTAACTAAGCATCCATAGAAGTCAACAACAAATTATTTGTCTGAATGTGGAGCTATTAGAAGTGGTACACGGTTTTATTCAAGGCTATCCCACTTATGGGTTTACTGCTTTTGAAATTTTTGTTTGTCATAAAAAGAGAGTGGTAAGTTAAAAAATGGACGATTAAAGTTCAAGTTAAAAATAGATAATTTCCTTGAGGTTATTTAGCAGAGTTGTTTATTTGTAAATTTGTCAAACGCTTAAGCCTTAATTTTTAATAAGTGTAATTGCAACTAACAGCAAATTAATGATATCAGTGCTCTTGTAAATAGTTTTGTCTTGCTGCATATGTAGCAATAAATCATTGTTGCAACATATGTAAAGCAGTGGTTCTGTTACTGTAACTGCCTCTTTGAACTCTGAATATTCAATTAAGCACAACTGAATGACATTGAATATCATATTCTCAAAGGAACAAAAATTTGAATCAGTAGAAATGTTCAAAATCATAGTTTTAACCTATCCACAGCTGTTAATTCAGATGATTTCAAGGTGAGCTCTCTGCTGCCATTTGATGATGCGGCACAATTATCACATTCCATGACATGTTCATTATAAGATTAATGGGTGTAAGAGGATAATCTGTGTTTGAAAAAAAAAAGGTCAGCCAATTACAGGACCCAAATGATGATGTAGTCAGGTAGGCAAGGTTTTCAGTCTTGTCCTGAGACCTCCTGTGACACAGGCCTACTGACAGAAATACACCAGGTAAGGTGGCTGGGTCGGCGTCAAGATTGGTTGATTGGTTTTCTTTATCTCTTTAATTTATAAAGTGTGCTAATTTGTTTGTGTTATGCAAATATCTGTCATATTACTTGCTGTTTGACAGTACTGAGAGGCAGCCATTCACTCATCAAGAACAGCTTGCATAGACTCGAGCTTTTATAATGTAGGTGACTGTATACTTAAAGAAAGTGGATCGGCTGATGTGTTTTCAAATGTCATACTGCATATCCTGGTAATGGTCTCTTTTGGTCATGTAGATTCTGGGTTATGCAGTCATTGTTGAAATAAGTAGAAGTAAGTGCGCGTTGAAATAAATCCAGCTGTGTTCTTGCATATGCTTAATCTGAAGGAAATTCTAATGATGCCATGTTTGGTCCCATTTTTTTTTCTCCAGTGAGTAGCAAGCAACACTCTTGTTAGTTTGCATGCATTCTGGTTAGAATAACCAGAATGCACAAACCCACAAACATGTACATTCCTGTGTTATTTGAAAAATTCATCCATTGTACCTATTGGAGGCACATGTGTATAATTCATTAGATGGATCTGAGTCAATATTATCCATTTTTAGGAATGTGTTCGGTGGCTCCTTTAGTAGACTACAGTAATCCAAATATTGACCTTATTTGTAACAAGACATGGCAATTAAGCCATTTACATGGGTTATTTATAGAAATATACCATTCATAGTTTACGTTCTAGGGACAAGAACTGAGCCCAGACATGACCATAAGATGTCAAACTTTACCTCCAGTATTTATTTTTTTCTGTAATGTTGGCACAATGGTGCTTCACTGCACCGCCTTTGCAAAAAAAACAGAAATTAAAATTGCGATTACATGGCGAAAATGATAGCTTTGTACAGTAGCAACATCTAACAGCCCTTAAATACCTTTCAATTATGTTACTAAATTTGGAATACTCCTCACGCCTTAGTATTTTATTCCAACTTAAATCAGAATAAAGGTCCGATGATTTTACGTGCTTTGAAAAATGCGACATGGTATGTTTGAAAATATGTTGGGAGCATGCTGTTTAATTAAGGGTTGTGTACATTTATTACAAGTTTTGTAAAAGTGAACTTTGGGAGTGTTTCTTAGAGTGATGTATCAACATAAGTGGCTTATCGATCCCTTGGCTAAAATTCTGGGCATCTCGGATTGGGGTCAACAGGATAATGACTTCTTTTCGGATCATTGGCAAGTCATGCCTTAACAGGATTTGTCGAGCAATCTAAATTGTATGTCAGGATTATGTTAGTGACATTGAGGTAAGAACGTAAGGTTGAACCATGAGCCATCATTAGAGATGTGGTTGGTAAATTTTGGCGTTTGGAGTGGTGATGAAATTACTGAAAATGTTTATCCAATTCTTACTTCAGATGTAGATGGTTGTGACTTGGTTCAGACTCAAAGTTTGATATTTAAATGAAGATTTGTGTGAATTATTTTAAATGCTTTTCTTTATTCCTTTTTTTTAGATCAACAAGTGCCCCGGCAGCTGGAGTAAGGTAATAGAAAAAAAATAAAAAATGAGTGAACTGGACCAGTTACGCCAAGAGGCAGAGCAGCTCAAAAATCAAATTAGAGTGAGTAACAGGGTTTTTTAACACTTGCCTATGTCCCATATAAGTAATTAGCTGTAAATAGAAAATTAATTTACAAAATTAAGTCAAGTCAAAAACAATGTGGAAAGAAGTCTGCCCTACAGATTTGACTCAGTTATTTTCCTCCTTACAGGATGCCAGGAAAGCATGCGCAGATGCTACACTATCACAGGTGAAACCCATTACAGTGATCAAAGTCTTAACTTAAAAAGCATTTGAACTTAAATTAACTGATGTGCTTTTTTTTCTTCCCCATTCTCTTTTCAGATCACGGCTAATATTGACCCTGTTGGCCGAATCCAGATGCGTACAAGACGAACATTGAGGGGTCATTTGGCCAAAATCTATGCCATGCATTGGGGAACAGATTCCAGGTCAGTTAAATGCCAACATGTAGTACATTTAAATATATGTCACAGGTAGATTTTATTTATTTGGATGTATTCTGTTGAAAAATGAAAAAGAAAAAAAATGGACACGAAAGTTGTTGTAGTGTGACACTAGAGATAATATTGTTTGAATATTGCTATTAAATTTGTTCTTTGTCCTGATTTAATTTTTTGTTTGTTTTCCATGGGTCGATAGTTGTCCCCGGTTTGAAAAGTGGATTTTGACCTGTGTTTTTTTTTTCTCTTTTTTTTTCCTCGCTCTCTTGCAGGCTTTTGGTCAGTGCCTCTCAAGATGGCAAACTTATTATTTGGGACAGCTATACCACAAACAAGGTAAGTTATCTTTTCAGGCGTGGTTAATGTAGCAATTAGCACAGAATGTAGCAATAACAGAGATTCTCAGCAAAGCCTCTAAGTTTTATATGGCAAATGAGAGCAGGTGATCATTAAATATTAAAGCATTAGCTATAATAGCTGAGTGGTGGTAACATTATTAGTTCCCCATGCTTACTGTAATATAATTGTTTATACGCATATGGGGCCTAGATCAAAAGCATTGGTTAACATTTCTTTCTCAAAGACGCTCTGGTAGACATGTTGGGCTTAATGCAGCCATTAGACTGGCTCATAAGGCTCTGTGGTGTGCACCATGCGTGCACTTATCCTTGGGCCAGCCTTAGAGTTAAAGGGAGGGTAACTGTTAACCCCTCCCACTCTCCAGTTAGAATGTTTTACGACTTAAATAGTTTTAAAATGGCAACATATGAACTGTTGTGGATGCCATCATGGGGTTGAATTGTTTGGTGCATTTTCAGTGGGATAGGAGTGTTAAAATGGGCTGGAGGACTTTTTTGATGACGCAGGGAAATTTGAATTGAGCTGAACATGGGGGACAATGAACTCGACAGGGATTTAAAAGATTAGCGAGTCATCCTTCTGCTCCATCTATAGAACCACTGGGACAACTGTATGCTAGATGAAGGTCAGAATTACATGTAATACACCATAATGTATATAGGGACTCACAAATGGTAAGTATAATAAAAAATAAAAAATAGGTCTGGGAATAGGTGCAGTAAGCAACAGTCTGTCTGTCTGATTATTACACAGGATGCTATTTAATACCTACACAATTCATTCTGTGCTTTAATTTCATTTCATGTGTTACTTCATGGTCATGGGTGCAGCATTTGGTTGGTCCTGCATGTGACTGATTGAGTTTGGCTTTGGTGCACAATAGCAGTGGGTCTCACAATAAAACAAATGTTACATCATAGAAATTTAGACGGTAAAATCTGTAGATTAGATTAGACAGTACAGACGGGCATGATGCACTGAGACCTGCAGTCTCAGATTGGGGTCTTGATATAATGGAAGTGACTGACTTTTTAACATTTTCCAAAGAAGGCTCTTCTCAACGAATATGGAAATATTAAATCTACTATACTTTTTAAGTCGTAATGCTCATTACATCGGCTAATTTTTCTTTAAGTGTCAAGTTGGACTGATTAATATTTATTGTTGCATTGCAGTGAATGTATTTTTGTTTTTCTCACACTTGTTCTAGGTTCACGCCATTCCACTTCGTTCTTCCTGGGTCATGACTTGTGCGTATGCACCATCAGGAAACTATGTTGCCTGTGGTGGCTTAGACAACATCTGCTCCATTTACAACCTGAAAACACGCGAGGGGAATGTACGTGTGAGCCGTGAGCTTGCTGGACATACAGGTGATGACCTGCGTGTTACTATATCTGCTTTTTAGTTTGTCATGTGAATTCTCAAAAATTATGATGAATATCCTGGCAAATTACCAAAAAACAATTGTACTTATCTTGCACAATACATAATACTATTTCTGCTATTTGTACTACACCTTAATAGTCAGCTAGAAATGGAATGGGAAACTAGATGTAAACAATGTTGTATCCTCTGAAATGGATGCAGTTTCATTGTATTTAATAAAATAAATAAAATACTGTAAAATAAATTGAACATAATGTAACAACTACCATTGACGTTTGATTACAATAAAGGGAGTCCGTTAAAACACATGGCATGGTAAGATGTATTTGCACATTCTGAAACCATGAATTGAAGTAGCATATTGTCAGCTAACACTTATTTATTAAAACTAAATGCATGGTTTGTCATATTACCTCAAAAACAGAGCACACAGCAAAATGCAAAAAGAATAGAGAACCACGCCAGGCAGCTGAAGTAGTTGTTTGAGAGATGGTACTGCAATATGCAGTTGATAGAGGTGTCTGTAATGCCAACAATTAAGTTCTGAAATGTAAAGGCTGACTTATTTACTGCTATTTATTCTGATGATCCATAAATGTGCAATTTTAAAATTTGGTTTGACATTAACATTTCACCGCTAGTTGTACATTTGATCTGCAGCTCCTCACTAACTGCTATATTGATTATTTGAATACCAGGATACCTGTCCTGTTGCCGCTTTCTTGATGACAACCAGATTGTTACAAGCTCTGGAGATACCACTTGGTAAGTAAAGTGGTCATACACATCATCTACATTGAGTTGAATCACCAAGGTGTTTTTTAAAATCAGCTCAACATGCATAAATGCTATGTAAAATCTCCACCACTTCGAGATTTTAGGGGCACTATAAACATTTAAGATACAGAATTGTCAACCATATACTCTCAATCCTGTGTGTCATTTTATAGTGCACTTTGGGACATTGAGACTGGCCAGCAGACAACCACATTTGCTGGACACACAGGTGATGTCATGAGCCTGTCATTGGCTCCTGACTCACGGTTATTCGTCTCTGGTGCTTGTGATGCGTCTGCCAAACTCTGGGATGTCCGAGAGGGCATGTGCAGACAGACATTTACCGGCCACGAGTCTGACATCAATGCCATCTGTGTAAGTAGTTTGCACAATACAAAATTGTACTTTTACTTTTTGCAGTCTTTTGTTTTTGTGCAAGTTAGGACATTTGGACTTGTATGTTTTTAAAACCTCCTGGATTAATTATTTATGTAGATGTATTCCTCATTTTAAAGTATTCATTTTTTGTGTTTAAATTCATCTCTTTTGTAATTTTCAGTTCTTCCCTAATGGCAATGCCTTTGCCACGGGCTCAGATGATGCCACCTGCAGGCTGTTTGATCTGCGCGCTGATCAGGAATTAATGATCTACTCTCATGACAATATCATATGTGGCATCACCTCTGTTGCATTCTCCAAGAGTGGTCGTCTTCTCCTGGCTGGATATGATGATTTCAACTGTAATGTGTGGGACACACTAAAAGCTGACCGTGCTGGTTAGTAACTAAAGGATCTTCCCTTCATGTTAGCTCTTGAGTTAATAATGAGATGGAAATGGCTACAGATTCTGAGCATACAAAGTGATGCTTTTTGGGTTTTTTTAACTCTCATTCAATAAATTTTTGCTGTGCTCATTTTTAGGTGTGTTGGCTGGACATGACAACCGTGTCAGCTGCCTGGGAGTTACTGATGATGGTATGGCAGTGGCAACAGGATCCTGGGACAGTTTTCTGAAGATCTGGAATTGAAGCCTGAAGGTGCTTTCCCTCAATTAAATGTTTCCACCACGCACAAGTTTTTGAGTTTCGTAGAGACATGAATAAAGAAGTGACAAACGTAAAAGTAAATACTGGAACAGAAATAATGTAGTGTTCAGATGCATCACATTACAGGCGTTACATTTCTCATGGCATATGTTCACCACAGATTCAGTCACTCAAACAGGTCTGCCTTACCATGCAATTACTGAAAAGTGTGTGCATGTCAGGTACAGCTGCAGCGCCTAATGTTCAGTGTAGTTTGGATGTGGAGACGGTGTCTCCAACACAATCATACACCTGGATTTATTGAATGAACTTGGCCAAGAAAACACGACCTGTGTCAGCAGTGTGATGTGTCAATGAAACATTCCTTATTTGCACACCATTATCATATGACCAGCTCGACTGGTGCTGTTAGTAGCTTTAAACCTAATTTTTCTGTATTCATTCATGCCATGTGTATTCACGTAAAAGTCTAATTGTAGAGTAGAGAAAATTACTTCACTGAAAATTGGGCTATAACAGGATTTTACTCAGTTAACAGATGTTGATACTGTGACAACACTATCAACTACATAACTTTCTATTAAATTTAACTTTTTTTGAAATGTAGACTTGGCAGAAGGCGCCATTCAGTTCTGACTTTGATCTGTCTTTGTTCTTCAGATGTTCTTTTAACTCCAAAGTTGACTGGAAGACCATTACAACTTCAGAATGTTATATTTCACAGCATCTTCTTCAACACTGTTTAAACTGACTTGGACACCACAAAACGAAGGGAAACCTATGCCTTTCCTACACAAAGAAGAGCACAATTGTTTATCACCTAGTTAAGAACGGATCTCCTGTGGTATCAAATCAGAAACTTGTGCATTCCTTCTTGGACCATTTTATGTTACTTTGAAAGAAAAAACAACACTATCATCCCATGCAAATGTGTGTGTCTTGAAAGCAAATGTTGGAGTGTAATTGTACAAATTATTTAACTTTTTTTTTTTTTTTAAGAATTCTATTCTGATGGTTTGTTATTCTTGATGGCTTTCTTTTTGTCATATTTCTTCAGTGGTTTTAGATATGTTTGAAATTACAGCTTGTATTTCTAATCCAGCTAAATCATGTAAGAAAGATGAGAGAAAACATGCAGAAGTAAAAGCTTGGACCATATAACACGAGCAGCTTTCAAAATGTCCACAATGTATTTATATACTAGCTGTTTTTGTTTCATCACAGCTTTTTGCACATGAAGAAGCTTTGCCTCTCAACTAATACTATGTTAACTAACCAAGCACATGCTATAAGTTGTTATGAATGCTCATTCCAGTACAAAAGGAGATATTATGAGTAACTTTATCCAGTTAACCCCCGAAATTCTTGTACATGTCTCAGACTTTGGGTGGGAGGGGATGTGGTAGTAAGGTAGGGTGCTGCGATCGTTGGGGCATGGCTGGATTTTATTATATGGATGGGGGATTGTGTTTAGTATCCACTTTGAGTGAAACACCTCACCTGACTAAATAGACACTTCCTTTGCTTGGGACTGCAGTTGCAACTCTGTGAATGAAATGTACAAATCAATGTCTGAAAATAATGGTCTGATGTTTTAAGTTAAGACATTTAATTTTGTCTGCCATGAATTAATTTAGATATGCATGCTGTAGACTTGCTTTCAATAGTGCAAAATTCCTTTTTTTTCTGAAAAGGAGAGCAACCTATTGATATAGTAGACATACTATAACATAATAGAAGCCATTTTTTGGCTCAAACTCATTATACATCATGTACTAATACTGGTAATGCTATGCACCAGAGTGAGCAAGAATGGAGAAAGACTTAATATTGACTGCATATTTAGTGTAAATTATGCTTACCAGTTCTAATGATGCCAATTTTGTAATAATTATAACAATCATTGTGAGAAATCTATCCTTGACAAGTCCTTCCTCTCCTTAAAATCTCCACTCAATGGAACAAAAATGTCCTTGCATACTGTCCATACTAAAACTTTTGTACATTTTTTTTCTTGGTCTTAAATTAAAAATCAGAGCATCTGAATGACAGAACATTTCACTGTATACAGAAGCACTTTTGTTAAAGTTGTGACATATTTTCACTTTTCCTTTTTTTTCTGCAATGATGTACAATAAATGTGATGTATTCGTGTGTGGCCACAAGTGAAAATGCAATTCAACTGAGATGGATTTTCTTCTCTCTTTCCATTAATATGATAGAGCTCTGCACCCTTATGTACCTTTTCACTTTTTGTATTTCATTTCAGTCTGTTGGTGTTCCACGGTGAGCTGGATGCAAGATAGATACTGTACTAAATTGTACTGTTATTGATTGAACATGTAATAAAAAGCTGTTTGAGATCTGTTGTCAAGTTGAATCTGAATGCTGCAGTAGATGTATTCTTTGTTTTCCAAGAATGAACGTGGTTAATGTAAGTCTATACATCACCTCTCTTAAATAATACTTATAAACCTTTAAATATGTTAAAACGTGTGTCATTTAGCAAAAACTATACTGTGTCACACCACAGCTGCACAGTAGGGATTAAAGTAAAGGAGGGTACAAACAAAATTTAAGTAACAACCAATCAGGGGATTGCAAATATGCAGTTATTTACATAGTGTATATCAGATTACAGTCAGTAGGTCCTACCATGTAATCCTAATTTTAGCCTCATTTTGGCAATTGGCCTCTTTGTTTTGTATCCTCTCACCCTTTTGTAGTGCAATTCATTTAATATAGGCAAGCAATATAAATTCAGTAACTGAATTTGGTTCATT
The DNA here is from genome assembly GCA_900312555.1 of Lamprogrammus exutus. Taxonomy (NCBI): domain Eukaryota; kingdom Metazoa; phylum Chordata; class Actinopteri; order Ophidiiformes; family Ophidiidae; genus Lamprogrammus; species Lamprogrammus exutus. The sequence goes on from OMOW01038145.1 coordinate 13,024, forward strand.
ATAGGTGGATTTCACTTTCAATGTAAAAATAATACATTGCACTAGAACAGTGTCTTTCATGAAGTCTAGTTGCATTCGATTTTCAAGATCTATGCAGAACTTAATATCACATTTAATGGTGACATTGATCTACATTGAATCTACTATGGTTTTGTGGGTTAATGAACTGTGTTTAGACATTGTTGCACTCTAGTTTCGCGAAAACATATTTCATTGTCCACGTTGTCATGAAAAAAAAGGCTTGACACTTAAGGCTGTTAAGTGTCAAGAGGAGGTGCTGTAATTTAGTCACAAAGATTTGGGCAAAATTACATTTCCGAAATAAATTATTGTTTCGGCTATAAACACATCACATAAGTAGCATATATTTACAAAAGTCGTTTTGATTAGTTTATTTATCTGATGTGGTGAAGTATTTATCCATGTGTATGCCCCAATGCCAATCCAGTATATCTTATCTGTAAGCACATATTTCGGTTGTTATATTTTTAACTAAACATGTCGATTATTTTATTATTCTATAATTCCCAAACGAATTGCAAGTTGCGGAACTAAGAAACCCTTGGGTGGAGAGATGCGTTGTTTGACCGTAATTTCTATAGATTCTAATCACTGTCAATGTTGACTGTTAAGAAGTTTGCACAGCCGACAGACCGCCATCTTCCCCCTCTGCCAGTCTATTGGTTCCCCATACTTCCTTAAAATGGGGGGTGAGATTCTTGAACAACACATTTCCTTTATATTAATTAGGTTCAGTGATAACACGAAACATGTAAATATTATTAAAACCATATTTTACCACGTATGCGTGCAAATAAGTCGAATGATGACAATATTTGGTAAACTAAAGGCCAAAACACCACAACGCGTGTAAAATGAGCCCATCCAAACAATGACGCACTTCCTCCTTCGCTTAGATAATGCCATTTTGCTAGGCCTTACGCGGTGGCTTCATATTTCCCCCGTGATAAAAATATATATATCTTACTGGTATTGCTTAGTAGCATTAGGAAAAAAGGCGAGCAAATTTTTGAACCGCATAACTTTCTATTTTTAGATACGGAGGGAGCTATTTCGGTGGTTTATTTAGTGCAGGCGCGCGGCTTTCATTCGGGTTTCGTCTGGTGTTGATGACACAGCTCACGCACCTAACAAAGGGACAGCAGGGCCGATGCACGCTCGTCAGCGCAACCTTTAGTTGAGTATCATTCAGAAACGCATTTGACGTATATATTGCCGCGATATTTTGGCATCTTGTTTGTGTAGTTAAAGGTATTTGCAACAAATTTAAATGATAATTTAGGCGGACATATTGGACCCCGTTAGCAACAGCAGCTAAAGATCGGAAGAGCACACGT
>OMOW01038163.1:0-13435 GCA_900312555.1 Lamprogrammus exutus
CGCGTGTGAACGTGTGTACACCCACATCAGACCCACTCCCCTCTCTTTTTTGTACACACACACACACACACACACACACACACACACACACACACACACACACACACACACACACACAGGTAAAATAATCAGAAAATACATTTTTCCAAAATCTACTTTTTCTATTTGTTAAGTGATTGTCGTAAAGTCCAATTGTATGGTTATGGTGATGTGACGTTTGTCAATTTGCCTTCAAGTAATGTCCGCAGACACATTGAGTTCTCTTCCTTAAATAGGCATCAAACACACATTGCTCAGGTATTCTTTTTACAAGAATGCCCTCATGATAACCATGCATCCAGCAGCACCGTGAGTGTATTATGTTCAGGCCATAGGTTTCATTTTCAGGTAATACCTTCATTTTCCACTTGGAGACTAGCAGTGAAAGCATTGTGAAATCTTGCCTCCTGCTGGTAAATGAGAACATGACACTTCAGACCTAATTTGTTGTCCATCCAGATGTTATTGTACACTATCATTCAGTGACGTTTGCATTTATGATTCCACCCCTGTATGCGTGTAAGGTCAAGCAAAAGTCAGCAAGCATGAGATGCAATTTAAAAACACACCTACCTGTGAAGCATCATTGTGTGAACGCAGGCTCGCTGTAAGAGCTGACAGCTGTTTGTTTTTGCTGGCACTAAAGCTTCACATTTATAATGACACCCTGAGGTGTGTGTGTGTGTTTGTGTTTGTAATACCCTGCACGTGAGAGAAGGGGTTGGGGTGAGCATGAGGAAATTGAAACCAACTCCTTTAAAATGTGTGTTCATCTTGATTACTTTTGTGTGACGGGGCATTAGTGTGTGTGTTTGTGTGTTTGCCTATGTATGCGTGTGTTTGCCTAAGGATCATTATCTTGTATTTGTCACTGTCATCACTGCATGGAGAAACAAATCCAGAGAGAAAGAGGCCGTGAGTGATTTACTGCGCACCAAATCTCAGGAAAAATCCCTCATTGGTAAACGGAGTGAAGGTAAACAGAAATTAGGTTAAGCCAATATACAGATGCAGGGGGGGCGGCGGGGCTGCTACTGATGTACAGACAAATAGCTGCATTAACGTAGTGCTGCAGTGTGCAGACAGCCAGGAGATGGATGGTCTGAAGAAAAGCCCCTTTGCTTCTTTTCTCCTCCTGCTGCTCCCTGCTGTTCTTCGTCAGCCGGATCGATTATAATCCAGCCCAGCCAGCCCAGAGAGTAAAGGTGCGTGCATGTGTGTGCACGGCGGCTGATGACTCACAGAGCGCGTCTTCAAACCCACACTGGCATATTTTACACACACACACACACACACAGTGGTTGTAATTGCCTGTGTTAATGTTGACTGCTTGTGTTATTGCCATATTTGGAGGAGGCGTTTGTAGCACCCAGTAATTATAAGGTTGTGTTTTCGGTTGATTTTGTCCGCTTGCTTGTTAGCAGGATATCTCAAAAAGTCATGGATGGATTTCAATGAAATTTGGTGCTGGTTGGCCTGATGGTGGCGCTGCAATTACCACTTTTATGTTTTGGGCTATAACCTTTCAATCATAAGTCATAGAATCAAATTTTTCCTTGATTCCTTTGGTCTACCTGCATCCATCCATATAGGCCAGACTCATTTTTGCCTAACTAGATTTTCCACCATTTAGATTGTTTCTTTTTTGTATCTCCTCCCACAATTTTTGGGTCACAAAAGCTTACATGTAGAATGTCTGGACCAAGCCGGACAAAAGCTTAATCTTTGTTTTTTGATATTCTTTACCGTTTTTCCATTATTGGACGGCAAAGTTGAGTGGGCGTGGCTCATTCTACAAACGGCGCTGTATCTCATGAATGAATGAGTCTACTGTAACCAAACTTGGTGGATATGTGCGCTTACTATTTATGCAAAAAAAATGAAACATCAATCAACCTGATGGTGGCACTATATGTGAATTTTGTCCATAACTTTGGAACAGGACATGGTAGAAAAGTGTGTTGGTTTGTCAGTGGCGGGGTGATGATGGTCTACTCAATAACCTGAGAGGAGTCATAATGGGAGGACTACTTGGCCTTGGTGGAGGTGTGCACCCTCTGAGTATCTTCTTGTTGTCTTTGCTTTTCTGACATACGAAGTCAGAGTGAGAGAGCAGAGACATTTGTCAGCCGTCCATGTGTGTCTTACATTTTCTTTGCTCTGATCTACTTTTCTTCGTTGCGTTCGAATGAGTAAGGTTAACCGAGAAATCCGAGCCAAGCCTACGCCCTTGAGTGCACACTCATATGTTGGAACATACAATTTACTTATAACTGCAATCCTACCTGCTGGCAGAAAAAGCGCAGAGCAAGAGAGTGATGGCAGGCGATGAGACAGAGGGGGGGAGTGAATGGACCAGATAGTCAGGTCTCATTCTTTAGGATGCCCTCCCCCACACTCTCTCACTCTCTCCCTTGTCCTGTCATTCTCTTTCACCCTTTCTCTCTCTTTTCTCGATCGCCCGGCTGCTGGCTGAGAGCAGTCGGCTTCCCTCCTGTTAGCGCGGGGGATGTGGAAGAGAAAGCTGCAGATCAGCAGGACCCGGGCCTCACGCAGGTACAGCACGGCTCTGTGAGTACCGACTGCCACAGCAAGACGGTGCAGGGTGCAGGTCCTGTTTAGGAGTTTGTGTGTGTGTGTGCTGTGAAGTGCCTGGAAACAGAAGGCACGTGTTGTGTATCTTTGTGTCAAGTGAGCGATGTAAGACTGCTGTTTGTGTTTGATTTCTTTTCGATTCATACATAAGCTTTCGTGCAGTGTTTATTTACTGTGATGTTGGCCTTGAATAATCGGACTTGCTTGTGCATTTTACAGCAGTTCACTTATTTCAAAACTTCTACCTGCTTAGCTGGAGGTTGGTACCTGCAGGGTAAAACGGTTCACCTCAGGTGACACACACTTATTTGTATATCAATTCCACCAATGTTGGCAGCAGCGACTAAAATTGTTGCCAATAAATATCAGTGAAACAAGTCAGAGAATACAAGTTTGGAGTGGAGCCAATGGCTGCAAACGTGGACAATTGTGTCCATTGTGCTGCAGCTCTCTTGTGCATTTTAGGTTTGACGTTAACATGGCACTGAACGGAATGTTAATGCAAACGATGCTTCAAGAGAAGAATGCCCAGATCGCTGTCTGATGTATATTTGATGTGTTTGGAGCTGGATTCAGCAGAGAAGCTGTTGCTGGATTTATATTCAGGTTTTCTTCTTTTACTGTCGTTTTGCTCGCTTTTTCCCTGGTTGCATTTATGGGATTTCCACCTGTTTCCATCCTTCAATCTTATTTCTCTGAATAGTATGTCTGTATTTTTCTGTGTTTTTGTCAATAACTGGTCCAGTGTAGATGGTGTGATTTTTGCAGCACAATTGTATACTTCAGGTTTTCATCATCATTTTCTTACCACCTTCTAAACTCACAATTATGTTCCAAAGTTCAACAAGATGCAGAGTCTACATGCACTGTATAAGCAACAGCAAAATGCAAGCTCTCTACCAGAGGGACTGTAGGTACAACAAAATCATAAACGACTGCAGTTCAATAACTGCTGGGATGTATTGAGCATCACAGCCTGATTATGTAACGGTGTTATCTGAAGGTCGGTGTTTCTGTTGGACAGGACAATAAATATTCTCTCTAGAAAAGGCAAAGTTGTAAATCTAAGGCACACAAGGGAATTTCTGCACAGGAATATTGATCAAGACATTAACCAAATGCCAAGAAATATATATAGCCTAATTTGACTCGCTTGTGCTGCACCTGTGACCTGATCGCCCTGTCTGGGTTTATTCCAATACAATCAACCGCTGACCATGCGTTTTCAGCTTATCATATGGCTACTTACCAAAGAAATAAAAAATGTGGCACACCTTCATTTTGAATGAATTCATAACTTCATCTTTTGCTTTTGGTGAGAAAAATAGTCCCATTGCCATTACTCGAACAAATTACTCGAGTCGAACCTGTATCAGCCTGTTTAGAGTTAAAGTTAGATTGCACGTCTCCATTAATTGTGATGCATCTTGGTGATGCACTCCGCACACATTCCCGTCTCTTACGACCTTGTTGAGTGACGGTGACAGTGGACAATAGAGAAGCCTAATGTTAATTGCTAAGCATATTAGTGTGAATTGCTGTGCAATTTGTCATTTTGGCTTTTGATGTTTTGCACCTGTGGGGCGGGGCGTGGTTAAGCGCGGGCTGAGGGCGTGGTTCAGCGGCGGCCGGCGGTGTGATTGTGATGGCTGCATTCAATTTGTTAATGAAACACTCACCTGTTTATGCAGTGAGACTGGGGAGGCTTGCGGAGGCACGCAGAGCTCAACAGACAAGACAGAAACTGTGGAACCGAGAAGCTGTAAAGCCGATTGTTGGTGTGGCGTAATTTAAGTTTCATTTGGCACCGTCGCCGTAGTTAAGTTAACTCTTTATGTTTCATGAAGTGAATAAAAGTCTGTCGTGCCTCCAACCATCCCTGTGTGTGTGTACGTACTTAACTGTGGCAACAGTAGAGGCTCTGAACCCATCACAGCACCACTTCAGATGAGGTCATTGCTGTTTGTCCTCTAAAGGTCGTGACACTCCAGGCAACGTTTTCCTCCCATGTACAATCTTGTTCTTCATTTTTAACCTCTTGTCCCTTGCAGCTTGGCTGGTTGTATTTACGCCCACATTGATTTAGTTCAAGATGTCCTTCATCATTGCTGAAGGCGGTGTTGTCCATCGACATTGCTGTAGCACCTTACACTCTATATCCTCTTACAAAGAAGAAAGGTTTATACATTCTTACTCTTGTTCTACTTGTTGGCAGCTATATAAATAATGATAATATGCAGTAGAAATAAATATTAAGTATTTTTGATTGATGGTCCAATAATGGTATTGACTGATATGTGAGGGCCCAAGCTGTTACATTATTTTTTATATTCCTGTCCATATTGTTTCATTACATCTGGAAATTATTGCCCCTTCATTTTTTCAACCAATATATTGGTTATTAAGAGTTATTACAACATCTGGCAGTTATTTGTTTATCAGATGCTATACATCATGTTCCTGTATTGGATTGCGTTGGAGATTTAATGAAGATGAGGATCTTTCAGATGATTTTCATGTTGTGAAACTGATTTGCTGTTTTTAGTTTAGGCAAGTATAAAATTGTGTGAAAATTGTTTTAATTTCATTGAAGGTAACTGGAGACGGTAAATCATCAACCGTGTAGCTGTATGTTGCTTATACTTCATTCTTAGTAACGTAAAGGAAAACGCATGAGGAGATTGAGTGGCTTTCAGGCTCTGTGATCCGTCAGATCTCCCACTTGGGAATTGTGACTCCAGGAACATTTCATAACTTTCCACAGTATCTGCTTCCTCCCTGCTAAATGGCAAAATAAACATTCTTGCAACATGAATATGTTCCAAGCAGCAACAGGAATATTAATCATGTGCATAAAAAAATCACCCAAATGATGTAATTATATTGAATGAGCATGTGTGTACCTTGCCCAGTTCCCACGGTAACAAGTTATTCAGCAATTCCCTGCTCCACCCTAATAGTCCCCTTTTTTCTTCTCTTTTCTCACAGGGCTGAAAAAACAGAGGTATTAAGCGAAGACCTGCTACAGGTACTGATGAATCTGCATTGTGTGTGTGTGTGTGTGTGTGTGTGTCTGTCTGTCATTACTGGTGTAAAGCGTAAAATGATTTTGTTTGGAAAGACTTCTTGAGTTACCTTCAGGCAAAGTTGATAAGTGCTGAAATGGAATCTCCCTGTGTGAGGCAGGCTGATTGACTCCGGGTGCAGCACTGTAATTGATCAGATTAATGAAGCCCTCAGTGGTAACGACATCAGTTACACCGAGTTGATTTAATGATGAAATGAGAAGCGTTTATGTAAGACAGACTCTTATTTGCCTCAGCCAATGAGAAGACATTATTTCAATACAGGTACTTTTACAGACAGACAGGCAGGCTGTGTTTTTGATCAGATTCTATATGTGGTTTGGCCTCAGGGTCAAAGTGCTTGCCTGTGCATGTCTCCAACTGCCAGTGGGGTTGCCTTGATACTGACACATCAGCCGCACATCAATGTGTGTGTGTTATCCTCTATTTACTGAGGTCTGTGTCTTCTCTTTCTGTATGTGTGTGTGTGTCAGGCGGAGAAGCGTCTGGAGCTGGTCAAGCAGGTTTCCCACAGCACACACAAGAAGTTGACCGCCTGTCTGCAGGGCCAGCAGGGCGTGGATGTGGACAAGAAGTCTGTCAGATCGCCCTCGGTGAGGAAAATCCACCTTAAAAAGTATCGAAACACATTTTTATGGTTTTGAGGTTTCAACAATCATACACGGACGGAGCAGAAATACAAAACTCCAATGTTGTGTTTGGAGTAAATGGTAGAATTTAACTTTCCTGACTTGAAACCGTTACTTTTCTTCTTTCAAATGGGTTACAAAACTGTCCACCTACATGAATAAACTCACAGCTGAAAGCAACAAGGAAGTCTAAGGGCATTCTGGGTAATGTTGGAAATCAGTGAACATACCACAAAATAAAAGATAGATTTCACAACGTACAATTATAACTGCGTGCATATAGTTACAAATCCTGAATTGCAATGAACCCTGAACAAATTGATGACATCTAGCAGCGTAAGCATGATGGTGTGTCTGTGGATGTTACAGTTTCTATGTGATTCTTTCCATTTGTTATTTCCACCCCCCTCCCCCCGCCACAATTATGTACGTGTTTGTGTGTAGAAAAAGCTTCCCCTCACAACACTCGCACAATGTATGGTGGAGGGAGCCGCGGTGCTTGGGGACGAGACGCTACTTGGGTGAGCACACACGCACACACGCACACACACACACGCGCACACACACACACACACACGTAACAGGATCATTTCTGTAATTATTGTCTGTAACACTGGCAGCATTTTTCGGAAAGCAGTGACATGGAAAGGAATGTTTTTATTTTCATGCCCAGAAATCCACTGACAGCATCAGTATAGAAGAGGACAAATGGAAGCAGCTTCATCTCACAATAAGATAAATGCTATTTGGAAAATGTTCCAAAATGGCACGTCTTGTGTTGTTAGAAATCCTTATACATCTACCACTGTTATTGATTGGTCATTTTAGGGAGAAAGTGAAGAAAAATCTGCAATTCTGAAAAGAAATCTGTACATTTTACAGTGTGTAAATGCACATTCTCCTGGTGTCCACTGATCCTGACTGATGTTTTGTGTTCCTGTTGGCTGATGCAGGAAGATGCTGAAGCTCTGTGGAGAGACACAGGACAAACTGGCTCAGGAGCTGATTTTGTTCGAGCTCGCCGTGGAGAGAGACGTGATCGAGCCTCTGTATGACCTTGCAGAGGTACTGAAACGACGCTCTGTGGCTCTGTGGGGCTGTGCGTTTAATGGACTGCATACAATCTATCTGCAATGACGAGATTAGTAAAGCACAAGTGCCCCAAGCTGTACTCACAGGGATCTATGGGCATGAATAAACTCTTCATATGCATGTAGAAACTCTTTTCAAATAGAACAGAGAGTGGTCAGGAGGGTAGGTAGTGGATTAAATAAGAAATCATGTAGACATATTGTTGATTTGTGATTAAAGTCACATGTATTCTGTACACATATGGTAATATATTTACCTGTATGGTATATACTGTAGTAGTAATGACATACTGTATGTCTTAGGTATGGGAATACCAAATGTGTCATATGTGCCATATATGGATACATACAGGATATATTACATCAAATCTTACACACATATGCAAAACATATTAAACTTTATTTACATATATGTTAGTCATTTTGGACACATGTTCTTTGAATACCAACATCTGGGATTACATACATGTATATTAGTTTAACAGTGTATGATTACCTCTCTCTTGTATAGGGGTATACGTATACTGTAATAGATTTATGTATAGGCACATCACTACCAAAAAGGCCTGAAAACTGAAACTCTCTGTTCTCTCTGATGAAGAGTGTATACATGTACAATAAGGGATACACACACTCCTTATTCTCATTTCTCTCTGTTCTCATGAAGATTAGTTTACTGGCTAATTTACCAAGAAGCAGTGCAGTGCAGAGTTTGGCTGCAACAGGTGCAACACCTGACAGCACCGAGTGTGTTTCTCACTTTTTCACACCGGCGGATAACACACTGACTAAACCTCTTCATTCTGTGCTCTCAGGTGGAAATTCCAAATATCCAGAAACAAAGGAAACATTTAGCAAAACTGGTACTGGACATGGACTCTGCACGCACACGGTAAGTGCGTTACTCTGTGTGTGTGTGTGTGTGTGTGAGAAAAAGACCTGGCTGTGGTCTGAGAAACTCCATCCCCTGTGAATTCGCTGGTCTCCAAGCCTCCCAGCTGAATGTCACTGGGATTTAATTGCACACAGTGAAGTGTCTGTGCGGCTTAACAATCAGTCCTCACTCTACACATTGCTGCTTCAGTGTGAAAACCTCACTGATTCATTCTTTTTGCCTCAATTAATGGCACATACAATCCAATGTGATTTTCCTTTCAGTTGTTCAGTGAAAGTCTGTAAGGTTGTTTTTTTTTACTGACCCAAATCCGAACCAATTTTTTTCCCATCATCCCACTGTTTGCTGAGCTCCTCTGGCAGCGCTGCGCATTATCTCCACACACACACTCACACACACAAATGTAACCCAGATAGAGGGGGGGTTGATGGTTTGATGGAGAAAGACGAGGACTGAATTGATAGCATTTTGTCAGGCAAAGACTTAAGTAATCCAGTTTTCAGAAAGCAAATCATCATCGGTTTCGTTTGTCACGCGTCACTTTGCGAGAGCAGCTGTCACGTCTTTTTGTTGGAAAATCAATATACATTCTTGTCCCTTTATCAGCTGTTTCTCCAACACGTATGATAATAAAGACAAAGCAGTGTAAAAAAACATCTTCTCCTCCAGGTACTACCAGTCCACCAAGTCTTCTGGACTGTCCAGCAACCTGCAGCCAACCGGAGCCAAGGCGGATCACCTCAGGGAAGAGATGGAGGAGGCAGCCAACCGGATGGAGATCTGTCGAGTCAGTTTCTCCCCTGTTTATTCCCATAATACTGCAATATATTCAACATGATTCATTATTATTCAGCTATGTGAAAATGTTCCACTCTAATTTGTTTCATTTTCTAAGACGAAGTGAGAGTTCACATATTCCATATTGGTTGTCAGCTACTAATTGCACTTTTCAGTTTTTAAGGAATACGCTGCTCGTTCCTCTCTGTGTTTGACCTTTTTACCTTTTATTTACATTTTCTTGTGTTTTGTGTGTCCTTCCACCTTCTCTCCTCAGGATCAGTTATCAGCAGACATGTACAGTTTTATGGCCAAAGAAATTGACTATGCAAGCTACTTCCAGACAGTAAGTACATCGTGTTACGTTCTATAACATGAGTGAAGAGACACCGAAAGAAACTGTACGAATACTCGCTCTCGCTCTCCTCCTCTGCCGTCTCTCTCTCTCTAGCTGATAGAGATTCAGGCAGAGTACCACAGGAAGTCATTAGAGCTGCTCCAGAGTGTTTTGCCTCAAATCAAAGCTCATCAGGGTGAGTTTGAGTCCAGCACACACACACACACTTTGTTCTTTATTGGTGTGTAAGTGCGTGGTCGTGTTTTCTAACGCTGTATGCGTGTCTGGCAGAGTCCTGGGTGGAGAAGCCGTGCTACGGGAAACCATTAGAGGAGCACTTAGTCCTCAGCGGGAGAGATATTGCCTTTCCAATCGAGGCCTGCGTCACCATGCTGCTGGAGTGCGGCATGCAGGAGGAGGTCAGACTCCATCGTGCACACTCTGTCCGTCTTCATGCTTGTACACGGGAGATGAATGACACACGGGGACAGTAATGAAATGAAACGTACTGATGGGAAAAGTCACGAGCGGGATGAAGTCACTCTTAATTACTGAGCGGATAATGAATTAGGGCAGAAGTCCAGGCTACAATTCGTTTACCTCAGAGCAAACAAATAAGGTTTGACTGTTTAATTAAGGTGTGAGAGTAGGAAATGGCCAAATGTTGTTATTAGACCAGTGAGCTGTTCACTGGAACCGGTTTAGATTTAATTACTCAGCGTGTTTAATGGAGAAACATTAAAACTAAAACTCAAAAAAAGGCCAGATTGCTTTATGTTATAAATGTTCTCAGTCACCCAGGTGATTGCGTATTAGCAGTTGCAGCATCTTTAGTTCTGCGTCAGCAGTGAGCACTAAACCAACATTTATCCTGAGAGTCTCTCAAGTCAGTTTATTTATAAGCATTTTTGAAACGGCAAAAGGTTAACCAAAGTGCTGCACAGCTATGGAAACGAGCGACAAATCTGAACACGCAGAGCAATCAAATGCATTAAAACGTGAACGTTGTGTGCGAGCACTGCTGCTGACTCGTGTTGACCAAAAATTTTGTAATTCTGAAATCTGTTAATGATCAGTTGCAATTTCTTACTGTGGGATTTTGAGTGAAAATTTAACAATGCGATCAAACAGTCTGGCTGCTGTATTTTCACTCTCTGATTACTGGGATTGTCAGTTATTAATAGCCAACCTTGTGTGTGTCGTGTTGTGTGTCTTTAGGGTCTGTTCAGAGTCGCCCCCTCAGCCTCCAAACTGAAGAAACTAAAGGCGTCTCTAGACTGCGGGGTGTTAGACGTTCAGGAGTACTCTGCAGACCCGCACGCCATCGCAGGTGAGCGCAATCATCAACTCCCTCACCTCAAGCAATCCTGCTAATTGTGCCTCATCTGTTGCCGCGACAACCGCAAACGATCATCTGGAACGTGAAACTTGCCTTCCAGCGGGTCGATTTATGATTTGGCACCCGGTGCTCATTAGTAAGGTAATTTCTGTAAACTCCTGGCACGCATGTCTGTGTCTGTGTTGTTAGTGAGACATCTGCCCTCGCACCTTCTCCTCCACGTGGAGAGGAAAACTGCCAATCTCGTAAATGAAGGTCACGACTGGGCTGCCAAATCATCTGGAAGCTGCCAACCCCCCCAAAGAAAGCCTTGCTGATTTTCTCCGTGATACACTGTATTAATTTTGCATTTTGCTTCGCGTTACTTCCTCCGTAAATCACAAACATATTAAAGGTTACTAAAGGTTAATTTACAGGCCTTTAAGTCGAGAGTTTGAAGATTAGTTTAGACTTGATTAAGATGATAGTTTGTTTATCTTGTTGCTTCTATAGAGTGAGCACTTTTTGGTGATTTCACATCAGTGCAGGTGCTTAATTTTATTCATGAACTCCAAATATAACTGAGATATAACCGAGATTGCTGCACAGGTTTCAGCAAAAGAACAAGAATCTGAAATATATCTGTGTTCTTGGTTGTTTTATTTTTGCTGTCATTGATTTGAGGATCAGAGAAAAATAGCTTTTTGGATGATGTTATTGATTTCTCTAAAGTCTGAATGGCGCTTGTGTCCTCTGACGTCGACTGCTGAATTATGCTGTTGCCACATGAAAACCTCCAACGTGACAATTTATTACACAAGCCTGATTAATGTTTAATTTATTTATTATGATTGATGAGAAATGTTTCATCAAGGCGAGATTTATGAAACCTTTTTATGTCCTCATTGCATTTTCTCAGTGCATAGAGGCTCAGATAAAGTTCAATTCTGAAAATGACAAAAAAACTGGAGATATCAGCAACAGCCTGCTCCATTATTAAATATCAGATCTAATTTAGTCAGTCAACTGTGGTCAGTGGAGCATGTGAATGGAACAGAGGAGAGGCTGTGTTCCTCTCTAATGATGCAATATTAAACTGGGACAGCTCGAAACAGAAAATCTCATTTGTGACCATCTCCCATCAGGGCGCTGTGTCTATGTGTGTGTGTGTGTATGTTGGGGGTTCAAGAGTTTCAAGAGTTTATATTCCATCAGCTCGTCTAAATGCGCTGCAGTAAAAAGCAGCAGGCCATTGTCTAATGGCTAATTAGACGAGTATCCTTTGTGGTTGCAATGCTATTCTGTGCATTTGCCCAGCCACACCAAACATGCCTGTGCATACAATGACACACACACACACACAGACAGCAGCCTCCAAGCTGTCTCATATTGAGGGATGTCCCGACTTCACTGTTTGTCATCCATCCCACGCGCGCCTGAGGGAAATGAACACAGCAGACCAGAGAGAGAGAGGAAGACGAGCCCAGCCAGCCGTCGCCTTCCTCATCAGCACTGGAAAATGATTCTGCCTCCCACTCGTCCTGGGTCAGAAAACTGTTTGGAAATTGATCCGTCTATTAAAATCTGCATGTTGTACCAGGTGGGCGGGGTCAGCTATGTAAAACAATGCACCAAGCTGTAACGAAAAATAGTCCATTATTGCACAGATGAATTCTGCGTGGCGTTTACTCTCTAGATTGTCTCAGCAGCAAAAGCCAAAATTGCACTCAGGCCCGGCTCTGCCAGCCTTTTACAGGCGACACCACAGGCCCACATCAGTCCACTGAGCACCGCTCCTGCAGGGTTTGGTTCTCTTCGCAGTGATGAAATTAAACCCGCACTCAAACCCAGAGGAATGAATCAAACATCATTTATTCCATTGAATTGATTCTGCACTGAGCGGCTGAAGTGCTAATAGGGTCACAGCTGGCTACTCCCTCTGTGTTCTCATCGGGCTTTCTTCACTTCTTTTCAAGAGGTATCTCCCATTTTCTCTCCCTCTGCCTCCTGCTCACAGGCTTAATGGACATCATACAGATACAATGAGCTCATACAGGCACATCCACATCATATATGCATTGCTTGTGCGTAGATACAAAGAATACATCCATGCATTAACCTTGGCTTTATTTTGTTTTCACCAGGTGCTCTGAAGTCCTACTTGCGGGAGCTCCCTGAGCCATTAATGACCTTTGAACTCTACAATGAATGGATCCAGGCGTCCAAGTCTGTATCTTTAAGCATAATACCAAACATACTATATATGTTTGTAGAGCAATGATAGGGCTTTCTTTTGAACTTCTATTCAATATTTTCCTACAGATATTTGAGCACCTTAAATGCATCATCCTCATATCCTCTGCACAATCTGATGTTTTGTGTCATTCTGCAGCATTCAAGACCAAGACAAGAGACTCCAGGCTCTCCTCTCCACCTGTGAGAAACTTCCCTCAGCCAACAGCAACAACTTTAAGTGAGTCAATATTTCAGCTTTTCACATTTTGTGGTCCTCTCCTCCTCTCCTCCTCCATATACTCCTCCTCCTCCTCATCCTCCTCCTCCCCTGTCAGTGTCTGTAGGTGCAGCACTGAACTGAAGAAAACAATCCATCCTAGCCTCCATGAGGGCAGATAATGTGCATCTAATTAACCGCTGCCCCAAAAATCAA
>OMOW01038187.1:2565-13594 GCA_900312555.1 Lamprogrammus exutus
GTGGGCGAAAAGGTGCTGGGACGATCCCTCTTCTGAGGTTTGGCGGGAGGAACAAATGGAGAGGGCTCAGTGGTTGAAGTGTCTCCACTGTCTCCTGCCGCTTTGTCATCCTTCATCTGAAAAACAGTTCAGAGGGTAAACAAGCCAAAGGAAGAACTGTGCGAATGCGCTTTCCTTCTGTTTTCCGACTTCCTAAAACTGCCAGAAACTTCACCAAATTTACCTCTGAGTATGAAGGGTTTTCAAACGTGGTACTCGGCTTTAGTTTTCGTTTGAATAAGCTCCACTTTGACTCCTGAAAACAAACACATACAGTGAGACGGTTTCACAATAAATGAATTAATATTAGTGAGCTTTGTGTGGATATACAGTAACTTAAGAGTCTCACCTGTGCAGGTTTGGTGCTGACAGAGGACGTGTGCATGATGCCCACACTCTGCTCTGCTCGATACACTGGATTCACAAAGTTGTTTTCTATTTGTTCACCACTCACATTAACAGTTACCTGTTTAAAGTAAAAACAACAAAATAAAAAATAAAAAGCAGGCATAATTAGTAATAATTTCATACTACCATGTAGATTAAATCAAGTGGCTTGACTAAAAAAATGTATTGTCGATTTCAAAACAGAAACAATGACCAATTCTCATTTAAAATCAGAGAAATCACTTAAATCTGATATGGAATTGGTATCCAAATTCTCTAGGATTGAAAATTTCAGAACTTGTCTAACAGCAGAAATCTCACATCTAAATCACCATCAAAATCAAGAAAATATTCTTTGGTTAGAGTTGAATGAATGAATGAATGATTTCAGACAAATCGCCATCAACATAGAAAAACATATGTACACCGGTCATTTTGAATTATGTTCCCTTATTGTTTGTTATTTACAGGCATAAATCATATGTACACAAACATACATACTTATAGATATATATATATATATAGGAATAAAATAAGTTCCTACACTCTTTTAAGGAAGTAAACATGTGTACCTGTGTGGCGTGAATTACAGCAGGATCACTGGACACTCCAGCAGCCGTGGCATATAGTGGGTTCTCAAATGTGATTGGCTGCCTCCCAGCTTCCATGGCAAAATTATCATCCTATGACGATAATGTTTTCAAGAGATTTTTTTTAATTAGGTAGAGGACCCAAAGTGACCCACCACTATGATGTGTAATGATAATGATTAATATAAACCTCATATGACTTCTTGTTTGTCAAATAGAGTATCAAAAATGCTGACGGGACATTAAGCACTAAAATAGATCCTTTCAAAACTCACCATCTGCATTGCTGTGTCAATGAATGACACGCCGATGTGCGAAGGTCCAAGATCCACATTATCACCAGAGCGAAACGTCACCCCGTTCCCAGTGTCACCAGACTTCACCAGGCTGCTCAGGCTGACAAAAACACAAAAACACTCCTGCTTGAACTGTGATCCAAACATTCTGCTATGCTCCACATCATGCATTTACTTTAAATATAGAGGATATCATTCATCAGCACATGTATACAGTATACCTGGGCAGCTTGGGCATGGACGGGATGAAGGATCCTGTTCTTTTGTAGTTGAGGAAAACCCCAGCAGCCAAAGCCCCAGTAATCAGGATGATTATGACCGCCAGTAGAATGGCCACAGCTTAAGACAGAAAATATGGAAAAAAATATGCATTTGTCTGTTATGTTGTACACATTGTGTCAGTTAAGTGTTTACTGAAAAGAACCTGATCTTGCTGACAAGTCCATTTGGAGAAGTTATACAGTAATAGAGAGTAATGTGACTGGGGTATTAATTGAGGACACTGGGAATTTGTACCAGAAAACATCTTCATTATTTGCTGAGCTGACTGTTTTCTAACTTATTACTAAGCATGACTCCACCGTGTTTGTTGTAAAGTTATTCAGTAACAGATCAAGACTGCTGTACCATCAGCTTGTAGGGGTAAGCTAGGACACATGCTGTATGTTCTTATTTAATGGCCCCTACTGGTCTGGTACTTGAATAATCTTTTGTGAGTGCAAAATTACTACTGAGAGCATTTTCTTGTTTTCTTCAAGGCCAGTTGACCAGAAACTGATAAGAAGTATGTAGAGGTAATAAATACTGTGTAACTTAGCGTTAGTTAATGCAAAGGTTTTCACACATCCGTATTGTGTACAACCAGTGCAAAGTGCATGGCGGGCAGAACTGAGTTCAGTGGGGCACCACAGTGGAAAAAAGACATTCACTCATTTTTCCTCCCTTTTACTCCCTACTGTGACTGTGGATGTCATACTCACGCATTTCAGAGATTAAAAACACTTTTCTATCACTGTAAACATTGTAGATCATCATTTATTCCACATAGCAGACAAATACATTGAGGGGAAATCCTCCACTTCCTTTTCTCTGTGTCTAGCTGCCTCCAGGGCAGGCAACACTGATATGTTGGAACAGAAACTGATTGACCACAATCACCACTTGACTGATGTGTTTGTTAGCTTATCTCAGCCCACCACTAACAGGACAAAGTAATAGAGCCCACTGGCCTTCAAAGTTGAAAGCGATTGTTCTAACCTATAGGCTGTATAAAATCCAATGCGACACAGAAAAAGATGGGCATATAGAAAACTGCAGTGAATATGAGTTGATATTATTTGTTTTGGTGACTGAATATTCCAGTACTCATTCAGAAAAACCAGCAAATACCCAAATCCCTATTTAACACCTTGCAAATAAGAAGCAACACTTGTTTGTTAAATGTCAAAAAAGAGGGTGAGATCATAGGTGAGTTACAGTACCTGTTCCTGCTGGAGCACCACGTGACTTCCCCATCTCACAGTAACTGCCTGCATAGCCATATGGACATCTACACAAAGTCATGATAAACATGATTTCTTCTTTAACACTGGGAGTACATGGGATCACTTATTCAAGTGTGTTGCCGACATGAATGCCAAAATCTGTTATTATTGGGTATGACTGACAAGCTGATCATTCGCTGGTGTAAATAGCACCTGCAACTAAACTCACTTGCACTTGGGCAGACCCCCCTCATCAGTGTAGCAGGTTCCACCATTCATGCATCTACATGCAAGGGGCATTGCAACTGGTGTCTCAATGGCTGCAGGAGCAAAAGCCAGGCATACACAGAATCAACAACAACAGTAACACGTCACAAATCCACAAAATCACACAGGAGCAGCCAGGCATGTATGGAGAATGCAATTCCAACATAACAGCTCACACAACAGTCAGTCGGGGCGAATGATGTCACTGAGTGTACCTGCATCACATTGGTTGGAGTTGAAATCAAACAAAGAGGAGCCTTGTGGGCAGGCGCAGGTATATCCACCGGGCCGGAGCAGACAGAGATGGCTGCACACGTTTTTACAGGGGTTGGGCACTGGAGAAGATATGGAAGGATAACACTGTTAGCTGTTGTTGCTGAAGATGCAAAAGAAAATCATTATGAGGAAAAAAATCCTTAGTTGTGAATTCTGCTGATGACACATTTGGTGACATGCTATGAAATATGTCCACCATGCTTTTTGACAAAATTGTATGCTGAGAGTGATCACTTAGATAGATAAAAGTACCATTAAACATATAAACCAGTACATCTAAGTATTACCTCACCAACACAAATCACTGAAAACCATGAATGTGTGAGTGAGAACAGCTACTGATGCCCATAAAGAACAGAAGAACACAGAGTGCACATTTGACTTTGGCTATTTTCAACAACAACAAAAATCTAATTCTCAATTAATATTAAATTCTCAATAATTAAACTTTCAAAAACCTATTTCATAATGAAATTGTATTTGTAAATGATATGCCACAATAAGAGAGAGTAGATTTCAATTGTTTTGATTCTCTGCCAAAATTCCCAGTTATATTGTGTACCTCCAGGGGGCTCTTTAAGCACCTTGTGCCACATTTTGAGAACCACTCACATAAATGATAGGTCACATACATACAATTACTATCCACTCTTCATTCCACATATCCATACATAATACATTGTGAATTGAGAGCTTTTTCAATTGATCTCAGCAGTTTTTGCAATCAGTTTCTGAAATATTTCTCTTCAACAGGAAAGAAAGTGTTTTAAACCCATTGCATTCTGACCTGACTGGTTGTGTCGGTGCTCCTGGTAAATGCGTACTTGAGTGAGCCAGGGGTTGATGGTTAGAACCTTGACTTTGTTTCCTTTCCCAAACTTATTAGCCTTCCACACTTCTCCTCTCTCCTTTGTCGTCCAGTACACATGTCCTTCAAACACATCCAGACTGTAGGGATTACCAATGTCTGCAACAGAGAAAAATACACCATCAACACACGTGGCACTCATTCTCTAATCGCTTCCATCATGATATGAATCAAACATTTGATGCATCATTGCCTGCCTATAAACTGTTCCGTATATATGTTCTGACCTCCTGATATGATGACTTTTCTGTCTGTGCCATCTGGCTTCATGGACTCAATGATGTTTTCTTTAGAGTCACACCAGTAGATTCTATTTCCATTCAAATAGTCCAGGGACAGACCAGTAGGCCAGCCCAGGTCTTCCTCCAGTAGAACCTGTCTGTGCTGACCATCCATCCATGCTGATTCTATTCTGGGTCTCCTCCCCCAGTCAGTCCAGTACATCATTCTGTCAATATAAGAATTACAGAAATACTAAAATACTGTGAAGTACAAATCATTTTGCTGTACGAAGGCATTTAAGGACGCCCACCATATATTCAGCTCTAAACGAAAGCCCAGCAGACTCTTACCCGAGTGATGGATTGACAACAATAGCAGCGGGCTGGTCAAGCTGAGTGTGGATCAGCCACTTCCTGTACCGTCCATCTAGTTTGGCCACTTCAATTCGATTGGTCCCTGAATCTGTCCAATAAATATGCCTGAAAGGTGACAAGGGTACACTGAGTAAGTGAATAACGTTTAGAGCAGCCTCTGCAAAAGTCAAGTGCTATGCTTGCCAAATTACCCTCCAACCCAGTCCACAGCGATGCCATCAGGATTCGAGATATATCTTAAGTTCAGATCCATGTCTTTCACTGGGTTGTTGCCATGATCGTTGAATGTGGTCATGTAGGCCCGTTTGATAGAGCCAAACTGAGATCCACGACTCAGAACTGTCCAGTACACAATACCTAAGGCACACCAGGGAAAAGGTTATCGGTCTTGGCGCTGTTATTTTCACCATGGTCACACAACATTAAAAGCTCTGGAATGGTGATCTTACTGAGGCCGACTCCCTCCGGATCCCACAGGTAGTCCAAAGCCTGGATGTGCTCAGCATTGTCCACATAATCTGAATACTGCTCAGAGGACATGTTGAAACGACGGATGCGAACATTGTCAGGCAGAAGCAGCACCGGTGGGTTTCCTTTGAAGCAAATGCGTTGTGTTGAATACTCTTGCGATTTCAATGCAAAATTAAAGAGAACGTTTATGAGAAATTTTCCTCTGCGTGTGAATGTCGAGCTCTTACCCTGGGCAGCACATTCAGTGCCATGCCGCTCACCAAACGAGGCAAAGCCCTGAGCGCAGAAACACTCGTAGCTGCCCTTGGTGTTCTTACACTCCTGGGGACACGTACCATAGACTTCACACTCATTCACATCTGTTTCAAAAGCAAAGGCAGGGAAATCAGAAGTACTGAACAATCAGAAAATCAAGATAGAAAATAATAGATAAGAAAGATGTGTATCCTTTACCTTCACAGGTGTTCCTCTCTGTTGATCTGGGTTTGTAGCCCGGCCTACAGGAGCAGAGGAAGCCTCCGTCCGTTAGGTCAGTACAGTTGTGTTCACAGATGTTGGCACTGCAAGAGTGGCTGCTGCCTTGGTCTGACAGGAGCAGATACAACACACTGAATGTCAAAGTCGGCACTCATGGAGATAAATGCACTCAACTTTATGATGTATTTATTTTAGGGTTCTATATTAGGGACAGTCAGGGTATATCTATGTAATGATATGGGTAATTTGTATTAAAAAAAGTTGAAGAAGTGCTTTTTCATTTCACATACTTTGTTACTAATTCTCTATGTTTACTGTACTTACGGCAGCCCAGCTCATCTGATTGGTCTCCACAGTCATCGTATTCATCACAGGCATACTGCAGAGGGATACACTGTCCATTACTGCACTTGTACTCATCGTCTGTGCAGGGTCCATGTGTGGGGCTTTGGCCTATGCAAAGAGAAATGCACTTATTGAGGAGATTCTGTATGTTCAGTTAATATTATTCAAAAATATGTTTTGGAGAGAGAAGAGTATGACACATAAATGTTAGTATCAAACATATGCTTTGATGCATTTGCAAAATAATGTAGGACTCAGTAAAAGTCTCATGCTTACAGTTTTCCTGTCTCTCATCAGTGCCATCCCCGCAGTCATCAACAGAGTTACACAGTTCATGGCTGTAGATGCAGCGGTTGTTGTCACAGCGGAAACGGAATGGAGGCTCACACTGGACCCCCACTGTGTGGAAGGGAGAAAATTGTACAAAATCACTAACAAATTGTGAGTTAATGTGAGTTAATTGTGATTCTGTGTGGCAAGAAATGTATCTGTTTGGGCTTTAGTGTTTTCTTTCTTTCTTCTTACAGCAGAGGTGAAGCTCTTCATCTGAATTGTCTCCACAGTCATTGTCTCCATCACATTTCCAGTGTGGCTGGACACATACGTGATTCTTGCACTCAAACAAGAATGGAGGGCAGTATGTGCCATTGGGAAAGCGGGTCGCTGAAATGAAGAACCATCCTGTAAAAAGTCTGTGACACACTCGCAATATCTTTTTCGCGAAGGAGACAATAAGATGCAGGACACTCACGACATGACATCTCATCTGTGTAGTCCAAGCAGTCAGCATTGCCATCACATTTGAAGCGCTCAGCAATACAGTGTCCACTGCCACACTGGAAGTAGCCAGGGTGACAAGTCCGCAACTCTGCAATATAAACAAACCAGCATACAATGCACTATTACCTCACATTCAAATGTACTACATTCATCCAAACAGAGGCCACCATCTTAGTCTTGATGACTACACAGTGAGGACACATGGCCAGACAGCTCCTCGTAATTCGCCAAGTTGAACAAATGACTGTTGGTGGTCCTTTCTGTCTATAGCAAGCATCAGAAGTTGAAGTTTTATTGATTCTTTGTTTAGTGCAGCCCTCAGTTACTCACAAATACCCTGGGCCAAAACAAAGAGCCTCCACTTACCACAGTCCCTTTCATCCGAGCTGTCCTCGCAGTCGTTGTCATGGTCACAGACCCAACGGTCGGGAATGCAGCGCAGATTATCACAACGAAACTCACTCTCTGTGCACACACGTGGAGCTGAGGGAAAAAATGGAGAAGAGATTTCACAGAGTGGAATCAAAAGGTTACAGATTTTTTTTTGTTGTGTCAAACTACACGGATATAGACACATTGATCAGATGGGCTACTGTGAACCCACTCTGGTACATTTGCCATAGGAGGGATATATTTTGTACCCAAAACCTAATTACATGAATACCTTTTGGTACACAACTGCAACTGTATTTGCATTATTTTCCTCCACTACACGACATAAAACACACAAGCACCATGTAGACTTGCAGTGAGCACATGAAATCCACAGGAGTCAAACTCTTGGCATCAGCAGCACGGCAACATAGAGGCGCAGCACCGCTGTTTCATCATGCAACATAGCGATTTAACCGCAGACACTGTTTCTCCTTTGAGCAGCTCCATTATCCTCATTAGCTTCGATGTTCTCAGACATGTTTAAATTCTCCAGGGCAAAAGGTGACGGACTCCCTCACTCCCTCTTTCTGACACATTGAGGACAGCCTGTTTCTCTAGCAGCTGATAAGACGGCCTCGCTCAGCGCTCCACTGTGGACAGAAGTGTCGAGCCTCTTACAAAAACTCCCTGTTATCTGATAAACTGATAGTAGGACTATTCTTTGCTATCAACACCCCTACCTCATTTGGACATTTCATTGAGCCTGCTAAAATCCCACACTAAATCTACTTAACAGATACTTAGTTGATATCAAAACAATGTTGTCTGCTTTTGACTGTTGTGTTATTACAAAGATTACAGTCATCTCAAAGGATGAAGGGCCACTGTCACACAAATTATGATTAAATCTTATCCTCACACTCTCATCAAACAGCATAAAAACCTTTTAGCAAACTACCACTTTATCATTTATAAGTGATAGCGGGAAGCACTCACTGCAGCTGTGTTCATCAGAGTTGTCCCCACAGTCGTCATCACCGTCACACCTCCATCTTAGCGGGATGCACTTGTGGTTGTCACAACGGAAGTCTCCATTTGGATTACAGGTCAGTTCATCTGGGAAAAGAAGAATGGTCATGCAGCTGTAAACTAAATAGAGTCTAACAGGATCCTTATTTTTGGAAGAGGAAAGATGCTCAGCACCATGACCTACTACAGATTACTGAATCACTGCTAAATCTGTGAGTTGAGAATGTGCCTAATTTCATGGAGTGCATCTGAATACCTGAATGCCCAGATGTTGTATTTACTGTTGTCTAACTGTAGTAGTTCAAGGCAAATACACTTGCTGATTAGTCTTGAAGATGTTTCTCTACGCATCCAAGTTGCCTCTTCAGTTATAGTGCTTCATTCATCCACCGTGCCTACAAACAATTTGACATTCTGGATTTATAGCTGAGATTTCTAAAATGATTTAGACCTGCCTCGGTTGGTAGTTGAGAAACATTTTTATGCTGTTTAGGGTCAAAGTTGAACACATGGGTATGTTAAAAAACCTCTGTTTGTTTGTTCCTGTAATAATTTCTGAGAAACTTTCAGAGAATTTTTTTCTTCTTGTCACCTTTGTGTAACATCCATCCATCCCTCCAGCAGAACTTAGGTGCATGTGCATGCAGCGACCGGCAGCAGAGTAACGTAGCGTCTGTGTTTGTTTAAATCGTCCAGTTGTTAAGTTCTGAACTCCATGCTTAAGTTTGTCTCACATTGTTTTCATGTGCTTGTGTCCATTTATCTTCTGTTACTGTGTTTACTGCTGTACAACCAATTGCTCTTCTAGGGACAAATAAAGTTGTACTTGACTTTACAACTTGACTTGATCTATCCATCCACTCTCTATGACCGCTGAATTTCAAGTTGATATTTTGCACACCGCCATAAAATGTGCTACCTTTCATGAAGTTTCATTATGCTAATCACCAATTGACTACAACGTGCATTCAATTTTACGATCAAGTGGGACTCATCAACAAGGCTGCCAGGGTACGATCAAATTGGGTGTCGAACGCACGTGACATGTATTATTTTGTTCATATGCCAGGACAGGTACACAAAAACTTAAGAAAAAAAATGATGGACACAAAAATTTAAGAAAAAACATGATGAATGAGGCCCATTATGTTTACACAGACGATAAAACTTTGATTATACTCTGATTAAGGAAATATTGGCAAAAAAGATTGGCATAAACCAAAGTATTCTTACTCAGAGTGGATACTCATACTCAGATGATGTAATGTGTCATGTACATTCTGAGGACGACAGAAGTCTATTAATTCCATTCATACTAACTCTTTCACTTCCTTACTTGCATTTTTCCCTTAATCGCAGTATAGACAAGTAAACAGTCCAGTATAATAAGCAGTGTAATCAGAGGATAGTG
The DNA here is from genome assembly GCA_900312555.1 of Lamprogrammus exutus. Taxonomy (NCBI): domain Eukaryota; kingdom Metazoa; phylum Chordata; class Actinopteri; order Ophidiiformes; family Ophidiidae; genus Lamprogrammus; species Lamprogrammus exutus. Next base: position 12,257 of record OMOW01038187.1, read on the forward strand.
TGCATGTAAACAAAGTGAGTGGTGCAGAAGGGCATTAGCGTTAAGATGTTAGGATGGCATTGTAAGTAGGTAGGAGGCCTCATGATGCTGTGATGATGATCTCCGAGGATGAGACAGAGATGGTGAAATTGAGATATTCAAAAAGTGCAGCAATGACGCAAGACTCTTTGATTTACAACTTTTTTTAGGCCTTTTGAGGATGTCAGTTAGAAATGGTAGGCATCTGTTTAAATTTTTTAATTAAAACTGCAAAACGCGAACAGGGAGGAAAGCAGCAAGACAGATGGGTGAGCTCTCTCCATGCCAGTCAGTGTCTTTAGAGGATAAGATTGTAGGGGATGAGAAGCAAGGAAGGGAGAGGAGAGGAGGAGAGCTGGTCTGAGCTGTCTCTACCACACAGTGCTGGGGGTCAGAGATAGCGCGGTGTTAGCTAGCCCTGCCCTCCTAGCCCTCCACCTGGCCCATCTGCTGCATTCTTACAGGCAGATTAGCACGGATCTCCCCTCCTGCGCGGGCATGGCACTAATGGAGTGAGGGCCCCTGATAAGAGACGGGAGGGCCATGGCAAGTGTGTTTGGATCGTAGCAAAGTACAAAGAGACTTGTGTGAACCCTGCCCCCACGCAAGGACAGACCAGCATACACACACGTAGACCCATACAAGCAGACAGCTCATAAATCTGTAGTACTCTCAGGGAGAGGCGAGTGGTGGGGGAGGGAGAGCGATGAGACCCTCTCCATCAGCACCTCCCACCACCTCACTCTGTAATGTTCCACAGGAGGTAGAGGTGTTGGCTAATTGCCCTTCACTCACTCCACAAAGAAACAGTCTTGTTTTGTTCATCTTCGCAAGATCACTAGAATCCTCTTAGATCTCACTATTAGTGAATGACCCTTGTTTTAAATTATAGGCTGCTAGTTTGATGGTGGTGAACGATCAGAATCAGCCAATAACATTGCGAGTGTGTTAGAAACATTTTGTTGAAAGTGTGCAACTTTGAGCAGTTACCACCTGTCACAGCCACCTGCCAAACATTATTTGAGGAGTGTGTGGATAGAATGCAAAAACGCAAACAAAATGCGATTAAGCCGTGCACGGATGCACGGAATCAGTAGGAGTCCGCCACTCTCCGAGTATACATGACATGTTGCGTAATCGCAGTAGGCATGTAAACAATTAAGATGTTTACATGGCTGAATGAATCAATTTACAATCATATAATTATTTCTTTCAACGCAGTAAAATCTTTTGAAGTGCACATAAATGTACTACGTCACTACATTTACACACTGTACCCCCATTACATCTGCATGGCAATTAAAGCAAAAGGTAACCCCC
>OMOW01038237.1:0-12014 GCA_900312555.1 Lamprogrammus exutus
GTTCCCCTCTCCACCTCCAGTTGAAGGCAGTATGGCTGCTGAGGCCACAGGCGCAGATCTTGTAACTGATCTGTCTCCCTCGTCCCTCAGCACTAAGTCCCCTGCCGATCCCACCATGGTTTTCTTCAGCATGGACTACGGTGAGTTTTGTTATAAATAGAAGCTATTGGATGCTTCCTTCACGAGTTAGATAAATATGTGCTGTAAGTAGTCTGGGCACGTAAACAAGCTGTGGAGTACTGTAACACACCCACACCCTTTACAAATGAAGTCACTCAGCTGCCACTAGGTGGAGACGGATGAGAGCAAAACGGAATTTTTATGGCGGGTGTGTCGTCATTGTTGCGTTGCGAATTCAATGGGCTTATTTGCAGGTTCAGAGTCTCGATGGAAATTGAACACAGACCCATAGCTTAGAGGGTTAGGCCGTGTACCTATGTGTGTGTATTTTCCTGTATAAGTGTGTGTAAATGTGTCTAGGGATGGGCTGGAAGATAACCATGTTGGTACTAAGCTCTTTGGCTCTGGTCCTGGGGACTGTGATCCTCATCCTCAATGTTTACTCCAATAGGTGAGTGCTTAAACACACACACACACACACACACAGCCACAAACACTTTAGTGGCCAACTGTGTGATTACTCGATAAACTGACAACTCAACATGAATAGATGAAAAGTTCAATAAATTACAAGTTGGCTCTTGACAACTTCTCAAATTGCATTTCTCAGTCTCATATCACAGTAGGTTGATAGAAAAGCTGCATTTTAAAAACATCACTGTGAATTTTGTTAACTTGGTTGTTTGTTATTTGTTAGTTGTAGCCCTAAAGTAATTATCAACCACAAGGCAAAGTTTTGTATACAGTATACAATGCACAATTAAAGAGAAGGAAATAAAACAAAGCAGAAAACTGAACCTGTTTAGCTTAGGTGGTCCTGCAACTCGGGCCGCCACATCCATCACTCTGATTACTTTTGGGGGATCACTAATAGGAACGTTTTGGGGGTAGCCTCACCCATTGAAATGGATTGAAATCACCAAATCATTTATAAATATCATTTTAAAGGGGAACGAAGAACAAAGGGCGAGACTACTGTACACAAACTGGAGCTACCAACCGTGCACTCTTAGTGAAGACGAAAATACTTGAAAAAGACGCCACCAGCAACTCAGGTTTAATGGAGCGATACGTTCTGTAAGATCACGTGATGGCCTGCCGCCGATTGTGTCGATGTTCATTTCAAGATACTCAGCTGAGAAGCACTGTAAAGTAGATTTGTTAGCCATGCCTTCTGGTGATTTGTCGGTGGTTGTTTAGATGGACGTCTGATTTACACTTTGCTTGACCGCCGGGTTTGTAACAAATCTGGGCGTTAAAGTTCGACCTCTAACCACTCTCTCTCTTTTTGTGATGCTGTAGAAGGAAGAAGGTGGTGTGCGTGTTGAAGTCGTACACGCCCAGGCACGAGGTGAGCGTTCCGGGGTCCCCTGTGCCCAGTGAAAGAGCCCCGCTGACAGAGCACGCCATGCGCCTCCCACACTCCACCCCCTCGTTACATCGAGGTGAAATCCTGATCGAGTGGAAGGATGGCACCGTCACCCCTCTGTATGAGGCCTGAAGGCTGCGCTGTTTGGTTTGCTCTTTTTAGAACGTAGACGTAGGTTCGTGCAACCGCGTGTGTTTTCTTGCACGCGTTAGTTCGTGTTGTTAGTGACTGCGTGGAGCGTCTGAATGTGAACCGGAGTCTACACGACCAGAACAACAAAAAGGTAACATGAGGTTAGCCTTACATTTGTTAGTTTTACTGTGTTCAGACTGTTACAACGCAACCTGCTGGTCCGATCACTGTCTCAGCTCGGCAAAGGAAAATGGAGGCCGTCAGAGGTTTAGCCAGACCTGCATGTTTCAACAATGTCGAGGCCTTCAGTTGTTGGAGATCTGAGGGATTGTGGTTGTAGGATTGTAGGGCAAATGGTCATGTTTACTGCCATTGTTTGTAGACTTCTTGGCATTAATGTTTTAGAAGCTCAACAAAGCCATCAATAACTTAGGCTGTCAGTGGGGTAAAGGAATCTAAAACCGTAGGAGGTTTGCCAGTCTGGACCTGGTCTGATGATGCTGGTCTTTGATGCTTTGCTTAACTTCGAGGAATCTCATGGCTCCCTGGAAATCTTTCATTTCTGGCTCAGCGTTGACGTCGGTTGTCTCACATTGTGGTTAACAGCGTGTCAAGACGCTGCTGGGCTGTAAGTAATACGGTACTGCAGAAAGATAGAGTCACATTACTGGGTTACTGGGTTACTGGGTTGTAGGTTTTTGTCTCACATAGCTCTAAATGTACTGCTAATACAGGAGGTGAGCGTTACTCAATGTAGGTGTGGGCACAAGTTAAAGAAAGTATTAATGTCATTTTTTACATAGTATTCACTATTATTTAGCTTGTGAACCAACCTTATGTGGAGTATTTGAGATGTGACAAAAGGAAAACTGTTGACTAGTTTACATAGGATTTGTATATAGCTGATATAGTATAACTCCACTGCTCATTTTTTAATGCATTATGTTTTGATACTGCAGCATATGCGATATATATATATTTTTTATTTTTTACTAACTTATTTTGACCCATTCAAATTGTCACATGCTTTTTCTTATTACATTTATATGTTTTATAACCTTATTAGACTATGTTGTGATAAATATGTCAGCTTTCTAACAGTTTAATAAAAAAGTGAAATCTAATGGACGTCTGTTTGCTTATTAACACATATTAAAGTGATATCGTGATATATAAAACCTATTTACTCCAGTTTGTCCAACATTTTCCTGCCTGCATGTTATTTACACTTCAGCAGCCCCTTTCTCATGGGTAGGCATTCGCAGGAGGGAGGAAGGCAACGATTGCTGACAAAAGTACCACTTACCGCAATTACATCTGTAGGTTTGCAGTAATCACAGATATGTTTAAGTTGATGATGATGGTGATACGGTTTATAAGAGTTGGCGTTTCCCTGGGACACGGAAACTTCCCAGCAGCAGGAGACTGTTTACAACAGAAAAGCAGAGGCGGTTTTACAGTTTTTGGGTCAGGCCTGGGTGTTGCCGTGCAGGTTAATTTGATCTTGCCTTCATTTAACAATAATGAGCAGATCTGGTTTTGAACAAACAGTGCTAGCGGGAAGCAAAGTAGAAATCTTGTCGCACAACACATGGATTTGTTTCACATATAACATTTCTACGTTGTTATCAGTGCATTTGCAGCCTTTGTTGCATTCCTGTAGCATAAAGATTTTACGTTTTCTCTGTAGAAAGTAACACCAAACTTAAAGATTTCGCCCCGTCTCTCCTGCTGGAAGTGTTTATACTAATGAGAGGGCGCTGGCTTTAATGAACAGCAAACAGCACCCTGAAAATGCTGCAGCATCCCACACCCTTCTAAACTGCATCCACATGCCTGATGGGGGGGAAAAGCGTATTTTTTGTGCAAAAATTCATTTAGTTTCCACTGTGTTTTCCAGTCCTCTACCACAGAAACTTTACCATTACTGCACTTTACCACTGACTGCATACTTGAGTTACCTGTAACGTTCTCATTTTTCGTTGTGGAGTTGCCACAGTTTGCACACATCGGCGTGCACAGACGTGTCTCATTACAGGTGAAACAGGAGAGAGAGGAAGGCGTGCGTGGGTGTCTGCGTGCGTGTGTATGTGCGTGTGTGTGGAGACTGACTGTTGCACTCAGAACCTGGCAGATCAAATATCCTGTCTCCCTGCGATGAATTCTTTAATTCAGTCACAAAGCAGATCAGTTCCATCATTGCGACACCTCAAATGTTTTTTCGCTTGTTTGCTTTGATGCAATGATGAAGCAGTGATGAAATAATTAAAACAGTCCAAAACGATAAGCCACAAAGGTTTGTAATGTTTTTGGGAAGTGGTGTACCCTGGTATGACCCTAAATGTGAAATTTCTGATGCAAGCTGAATCTAAAATACATTAAAATGCAGTTTCTGTTAACAGGCTAAGAGGGTTAAAAACATGCTTAAAGGGATGAGATTTGCCTCTGTAACTGCCAACAATGTCACCACAAAACTGTTGGAAATTGGGAAAATGTCATGGCCTGTTGGGAGGACAACTGTCTCTCAGGAAACGAATCCCCCAGCCCCATTCTGCTCATCCTTCAACATTACAGCTGGACAGCTGAGACAGTCTCCTGCTGAGACAGATTTTATTGCCTCATCTTGACCTTTACTTGGCTTTTCGTAAAAAGTAGTTTCGTTTTTTCTGATTACATTCCAATCAGTCTGCAAGGAAAAATATCTCTTCTATCTCTTTACAAAGATGTGGATGGCATTTCAGCTCTGAAAGATGGAAGAGAGGACAGAGGCAACACTAAACAGATGTGCTCCTCCATTTCCTTCCACAAGCGCACGATGCTCGGCCTCCAATTGAATTTGACATTCCAGACAACATCTCCCAGGCACGTCTGTTGTTTTTGTTATATGTGTGTCGCATCACAGTCATTGGCGGACACGGGAGAAAGGAAATGGATTGGTTTAAATGGTTTATTGAAAAAAAAAACACATAAAAGGGAAGCTTAACTTTTTATTGTGGATGTGAAATTAGACTTGCATTTTACCTGCATTTCAAGAAAACATTTTCAAATACGCATACCATAAAAATGACATTCTCTGCTTATGATTAAGCTATGATAGATTTCAATGAAACAACACAAGTTGGTCAGTGTTCAGTTATTGTGCATTATACCCAATACACTTGTTTTTGCATTCATTAAGCAAGCAGAAACACTCGATTGATACACAAAAATATTAGCTGTGGTTTCTCCAAAGGTTCAGTAAAAAAGGCTCCACATCTGACTCAAGTCCCACGTTTCAAAATGCATAATCAATGTCATCTCATGTGAGTTAAGTCGACGCTAATGATGACCCTGAATATGAAGAAGCTGCTCAGGAAAATTGAGGAAGGTGATAATGGATGGATGATTGATGAAAAAGTGGAATATCTTAAACTTTTCTCTCTCAGCCCAAACCCTTTCCCTCACACTCTACACCTCATTATTGGTTATCTGCAATAATGTCATTAGATCTGCCAGCCTCTCAACGTCTCCATCTTCATTATTACAGCAGTAGTCACAATAACACACATTTGTTACCTATGATAATTTAATGAACACCTGTTTATTTGCATTTTAATATTTTAAATTCACTTTACAATATTTAATAATTCCAAAGGTTCAAGATAAGGTTGCTTATTTATATGTTTTTCTGCATGTGTTTGTGTGTATGTCAGTGGTTTGTCTATTCTCAGTTTCTACCGGATCATACAGTTCAAACAAATGTGTGCAAGAAGCGCACAGTCACCGTGTAACTTTAATGGCTGGTATCTGTGTGTGCATGTAGTGGTTGGGGTGCGTGTGTGTGAGATTGACAATGACTCACTCTGCCCCAGGTTATAGCTTTAGGAGTGTTGTAAATGTAGAAAATCATGGAGTTCTGAGAATGTAGAAGAATTTGCTTTTCTCTTATTTCACTCCTGACTGTGTCCTCAAACCTTCACAGAACAACAATGCGGTGAACACACATGGACTGCACATGGCATCAACTCTTCCCCTCCAGGGGTTTTATTTATGTGTAAAGGAATTACGACACAAACATTGAAATACGTTTTATCATGTTGTAGAACCTGTCCGAAATTCGTTGTAACTTCCTTGCTTCACCTCATACACAGGGCCATGCTGCAATGAGCTGATGTAATTTGACTGATTTGCTCCCAAGTGGGACGTAAACAGAATCTGATAATGTGTTGTTGCACATGGGAATCTTTACCTTTTTCAGGGAGGATATGTTTTTGTGTGTGTCTGCTTTGTTTTTTGTTTTGTTTGTTAGCAGGGTTGCTCATAAAATTTCTGAGCTGATTTGGACAAAACTGGGTGGAAAGAAGGTGTGGCATGACCCAGGGAAAAACTCATTAAATTTCAATGCAGATCCAGATCCAGGGGTGCATACAGGACGATTCATTAACACTGGGAGACAGGGTATTTTTCAGAATTTCTGTCAGGTTTTCTCCAAAAATAATATATTTACACTACATTTTCTCTATCAAATGGTGTAATTATTAGAGTTGTTTCTCTGACCTGGTCTATTATCAGAACAACACAAAGTTTGTCAAGGCTTGTTCAGTCGTATACGTATGTGCTCTGATGAATGCTCCTCTAGTTGTTTTAGGGTTTTTTTATGCAGGAGTCACACCAAAATCAACTACGGTTGTATTCACTGTAGGAATACTATACCTTCATAATAACAATACCACCCACACTTGTTTCATCTGTTACACAATATTGAAATCTGGTCAGTGTATCAAGGTATAATAGACATACAGTAATACAGGTGCACTCAGTGCCAGGATATATAAAATAATATAAATGGTAAAATCTTTCTCTTCCTGCCCTGAGAAGAAGGCTATACCAAACCAAACTTCCAGATTTTGCAACTTGACTTGACTTGACTCTAAGGTAATAGATAAAGATGATAACATACCCCAGAAAAATGCTGGAAGAAATTGTTCTGTAAGCATTCATCAAACCTTATCTAAGGGTAGTGTTCCAATGGAATCTTGAAATAAGCAATGATAACAAAACAAAACAAAAAACACAGGCTGTTATTTGCCTCAGACCTGCAGGATCACATCACTGGTTTTGCTCGTTTCAACGTTATTTTCAGTAAGTAAGAAAATTGATCAATTGCCAAAAAGCAATGGTGGATGCACGAAGCAACCAAATTTTCACAACCTCTATGTTTGCTTTTATTTCATATTTCATGCAGTGTCTTGAAAGTCGCAGTACCTTGTAACAAACCAGCAAGTTTTTAAAAGTGGCCCATGCAGGCAGTTTTCTGCAAATGAATTTGGCAATTCATCATAATATTAAGGGTGGCAGATTGTTGACTGCGATTGATCTGAAAGCACCTGTCAAATCTGCATTCAGGCTGTCTGGAAGCTTGGAAAACAATCTAAACATTTATGGAAACCTGACATGAATAATGGGAAGCACTTGATGTCTAGTTTAATGATAACATTACAAGTGTTTAATAGTGATGAACGTGAAACAATTATTGTATGTACCTGTCCTGTGTTGACAAGAACAGATATATCAAGCTGGCTAATCTCCTCCAGTCATGCAAGGTGACTTACTAAAACCTGTTGTTATTAATTTGCCAAAATTCACTCCCTCCAAGCAGAGATTTTCCCTCGTGTGATTCTATTACGTCAACAATTTCACCATTTAGAAATGTGAAAATGACTAAGCATGTTAACATGAAATGTAATTCTATGCATTAAACAGACAGAAATGTGTTCACCCTGGGGCGTCCAACATGTCTCCTTATCTTGTTGATGTATGGCAAGTACGTCACAAAGCCGTAACAAGGGGAGGGGAGGCTGATTTGGTTTGATTAATGTACTTGTGTTGTTTTCAAATAGTTTGTAGACGTTTGTGAAATGCTGCTGCACATGGCATGATGGAGCAGGACTCTCTCTCATAAAATCGTTACCAAAGAGCACATCTCAGTGAATGGAGTGATTTCTGTGTGTAAGCCAATTTCTTGGTGTGTTTAATTGGACTCTCCTGGCACACTGTTGACTTAAAAGGATCACAAAACAACATGATACCATTTTTGTTGTGTACAGTCTAATATCCAGTCTGATTTACCACATTGCTCTGTTTTGTTCAGCTGAACATACTGAACATTCCCTGAAATTGAGTAAAAAGTGATTAAAAAAAACAAAACTCTTTCAATGTGGCTTTTGTTAAAATTAGGCCAAACAGCAACAACATTGAAACGTGTTGGAAATGCAGTCAATGTGTCAAGGAAGACATGTTTACATCTTGGTGCAGATCTGGATCCTGTAGTGTCACCATGTTATTTAAAGAGCACTTTGCGTTCTGCTTCATAACTCCTGAAGTACAAGGTGGAGAAGCAAAAAACGTCACCAAACTGATTTTCCAACAACTGTTACCCAGTTTACATCAGATTTGACATATAATATATCTAAATGCTTTATGTACTAGAGACTCATGAATTTGTTTTCTATGGGCGGCCTGTTTTTACATAAACTGCCATAACCTCAGAGTATATTCTGCTATTGCAACCAAATTTAGATGGTATATGCTTATAATGGTTTATGTTTGGGCTGTGTAATGTTAAAATAAATTTGTACTCTCCATACTCGGGTGAATCGCCACCATTATTGAGGACCAACAGTGAAAAGAAGTGAGAACAGTAACTGGAGTCATACATCGACCCGTGACCCACATTTGTGTGACTATAAAAAAAAAGGAACTTTATTGTATCAAAACAAAAGCATTTCCCATCGGCCTACAAACAAAATGCAAAAGGTCTCATAGCCCAGTGCGGCACCCTACCATACAGTAGAGTCATACACAAAGACAGAAATGAACGTACAGTAGAAATCAATGTTAATATGATGCATTCGTGTGTGGGCTCGATACAAATTTGTTAATGCACTGGTGATATTTTCAAGTATTAAAACAGGGAAGCTGAAAAAGCCTCTGATAACATTTAATTCATATGTATGGAAATGATCAAACTTGACATGGATGGCGTATCAAAATAGCTGTCAGTTTATAAAACGGTTAATCTTTTTTTTCTTTTTTAACAGTGCTAAAAGTGCATATAAGAAAATAAAGCTGCATTTGGACAGGAGCGTTGAAGTGAAAAACAATATGGGAAGGCACGCTTCAATGCCGTCTGTGAGCTCTAAGCAGCAGAGTAGACGCGATACTGATCTAGATGGTATCATTTGGCTTGGTAGTGATTACCTGTGCTATACATCATTCTTCTCAACCAGAGCTTCATTTCCAGGCATTAAACAGGTTAAATTTAGGGCTTAAAAGACATATTTCCTGAATTAAAAATGAATAATAAAAAAACATCGAAAGGTTCTGGACTGAGAAAATACATAAATTGATTGAGTTGCTTGGAAAACACATGTACATCTATATAAATATGTCAGACTATTAAAAATAAAAATTAAAAAAAGCTATATAAAACTTCATATGTATAAAGCATACAATACTGTTCAAACAGAAGTACTTAAGACACGAAATTTTCATCTTTTTAAAGAATTCTGTGTTCTGGAAGTTGCGCTCCTCCCCGCTACACCCGTACTCAATCGCTCCTCTATAATATATTACAATTAGAATGGCGACATAAAGAGAGTGGCCTTCTTTCACAAACACACACAGGTATCTCAGGACACATCCTAGTAACTGTAAAGGAGGTTTTGGAAAAACCAGAAGGGCTGATTGCTGGTGTGCCAGTGTTGACAGAATCTGAATTTCTGTAACACACTCACAACATCTCTTTGGTGGCCTCTTTGGGGTTGTCGTTGGTAGTGACATTGGTGAGTCTGACTCTCTCGCTCTCCTGCTCTGCAATCTTCCGGTCACGTACCTCACCCTCCACATGGAAGCCGACCATCAGCTGATAGATCACCACACCGATAATGGTGCCAAGGAACGGAGCAAAGACGGGCACCAGGAACCAGCCATTACGAGCACTGAGGAGTTAGAAAAGGAGATGATTAATCAGAGATTAAATTGTACATTCCCCTCCGAACCACTCATAATGAGGAAGTTGATATAGTGATACTATACCACAAAGCGAGCTAGCAATGTAAATGGTGTGAAGGCGTGGGCACACTCACGTGAAAACTTCCATGCCCCAGCCAGCCATAGCAGTGAAAAGCCGTGGTCCCAAGTCTCTGGCAGGGTTGACAGCGTAACCAGAGTTAAAACCCATTGACAGTCCAATGACCAGAACCACAAATCCCACTGTGAAGGCCTCTAGGCCCTGGGGTATGGGGTTGTTATGCGGATCCACAATTGCCAAGATACACACGATTAGTGCTGCTGTGCCAATGATCTATGGGAGGGGAACACACGGTAAGACAGTGAGGAACATACCAAGGTTGGAAAAATCAAAACTTTGCACGTGGAATGTGTTTATGCCTAAAATGGACAAAATAATGTAGAAGGAGTACCTGATCAAAGAAACCATTGACAATGGTGAGATGTTTCCCAGGGTAGGTAGCAAAGATCCCTGCTGTGGCATTTGGCCCAGTCACATTGAAACACCCAGGATGGTCCCACAGTGCATCTAAAGGAAAAACAAAAAACAAATATAGCATGAAACCTTTATCTATCAGACTAGATCTGCTGTATGAATGAAAAACTTAAGTATAAATTATAAATATATAAATACGGATTGTGGAGCGATTATTGTGCACCACAATCTAGAATCATTCCTCACCGTAGTACATGCCAAAAATGACGGCAGCACCCAGGAAGCCACCCAAGGTCTGGAAGGCAAAGTACATGGGGAATTTTCTCCAGCGCTCTCTTCCAAGGAGGCACAGGGCAAAAGTCACTGCAGGGTTCAGATGCCCCCCTGCAAAAGTACATGACGAGAGCACGTTAGTATCATATACTGGCTGAACACAGACAAAAGCTCTGAAACACTCTTACAATTTTGTCAGAGTTGCACATGGAATCTGGCTGAGAAATACAGTATGATGCTCTCGCAATAAAACCCACGAGTTATTGGATCCGCCTTACACCATCCAAATATTTGGTCGTAAAGAATATTTTACATACCTGACACCTGGCCGCAGACCAGGATGCCTAAGGTGGCAGCGAAGCCGAAAGCGAAGTTGACGGTGAGGAACATGCCATGGGAGCCACCGCTCAACACCAGCTGGGCCACAGCACCGCAGCCAAACATCTGGAGAGAGAAGAGAAAAGGGTATGGGTTCAAAAAATGTGTCTCGCTGATTTACTGTGCAACATCAGCGTAACATTTGCTTCTGTATTTATCATTGTATTCGAGTTGACAAGTATGGACGCCGCACCTCAACACCTTTCTTCGTGGCTTACTGTATGTTGCACATAAGCCATGAATACTAAGCATTTGGTGCTGTGCCAAGTCAGGGGGGTGAGGGCAGGTAATGTGATCATTATCGGGGGAGCAGAGATCAATTTCTATTAAATGAACTCGATTGTGCTCAGAATGGGAACCGAGAGGATATTACAGAGAAATGTCATTGTGTTGACTATGCCTGAGGAAGAACTGCTGCTGCCACTATCTGCTTTGTTGATCTGGGGATGAAACAAAGTTCAGGTTCGGATTCTAATTTGCAAGAGGCAAATTTTGCCAAGTGACTGATGTAATTGTAAATACTGTGTGGGAGTGCTCAGTTTGCATGCGCGTTTCTGTGTGCCCTAACTGTCCTCTTTGTATGTGCTTGATGAGAGAGGAATGCCTGGCCCATGGCTTGAGCGCCCTGAAGAGGAGGACCACAGACCTCTAAAGCTGTCGAGCAGACACACTCAGAGGGGCCGGCGCCTGAAGACGTTCATCGTCACCGGGCTCCGTCTAAAGTTTTGAGACCAGCAGCTACGAGCGGAAGATAAGTCAGCTCGACTGTATGTTAGAAACGCAGTGATGATCTTTAATGAAATGAGAGACTTAACACTTTGACTCGGGACTTCTTCATTGAGTTTTTCTGAATGTCAGAGGCATCTTATTGCCAAACGATGGGCCATTAGCCTCCAAGTGCCAGCTGGCTTAGTAAGATCACGTTCCACCCAAAAAGCCCAGTTTTAACCCTACAGAGAATGTGTGTGTGTGTGTGTGTGTGTGTGTTGGGGGTGTAGTGGGGGGGGGGTTATTATGTACAGACAGAACAACACAGAGACAGAGAGTGAGAGAGAGAGAGAGAGAGAGAGATCTGCCGTTCACACCGTCTGAACCAGCCTTCCATTGGCCGGTCACCCATCCAGCTACTTACGGCCATTAACACAGTGGGAGAGGCTATAAAAACCCAAAGCGGCTTGACTGCTGAAAACTGAAATGCAGTTTTTGGTCATTATTTTGGAGCTGAAGGCAAAAAAGGTGCAGAGTGTGTAAACACAG
>OMOW01038434.1:6332-19002 GCA_900312555.1 Lamprogrammus exutus
TGTATTTATTGTCCCTCACCCAGAATCTTATATCTTACTCATCAGATGTCAAACTAAATAATCCTGAGACATTCCAATTAAAGAGACAATGTTACATGTGCATAACATTTAATTTCTTTCAGTGTGGTTTGGCATCTGATGAGTAAGATATAAGATTCTGGGTGAGGGACAATAAATACAACAAAAGCAGTGGACAACAGGGGCAACCAGAGGCCAAACCCTGCTTAGGTGAACTTTGTATGATGTACAGTTAATGCCTAATTGCTACATTTAATTAGGTAGCAACTAATACCCATTTTTGATTAATTGACAGTTGAGACAAAACCTTTTTTCCAGCCTGACTGTCACCTCTTTCTCTGCAACTACAATCTGCCAACAAGTTAATATCAACACCCACTATAAGCGGCCTGACTGTGTTGTCAACCGAGGTAGTTATTTATTTTAAACAAAAATTGAAAATTAAAAAAGCTTAAAACATCTTAAACTTGGATTTTACACACAGTACACCAGTTCATACAAAAAAAATATTGTTTTCCTAAAAAGGCTTTGTTACCTGTTAGACCAACCAGTTTAGGTCAACAGCGCATTCCACCAATAGCGCTAAGAAACATTTATTGTCACCTGATTACTTTGTTCATTGAAATCTAACAAGCCATTGAAGTTGTATTTTGACACACACTTACTTAAAGAAAGGCAGCTTAGTTAACAAAAAAATACCAATGTTAAGACAGATACATTATTTATGTAAACAAACTTAAGCCAAACATGACTGTATCTGTTCCAACACTTTATACTCATCTATTCTAAAGCTTCACTGCAGGAATATTAATCCTTTCTGGTCTGGCATTCTCTAAGTATCGGTGGGCATCAACAAACAATTCCAAAAACAAAATAAAGCAAATGCCAGACGATGGATAATCACCAAACCTGGAAATATTAAGCATGCACTGGCTAGTGACTTCGCAAATGAGAGCCCCAAGATGCATTGCAGGGGTGCTGCATCATAACCAAAACCAGCTGGTGCAAACAAACAACCAATTCATATCCAGTGCCTTTGAAACAACTGGGTGAGGCTAAACACCTGTGCAGGGTAAATGATGGCATGACCTCACTTGCCTCTTGAAAAAGTTGAAAAGTTATTTGTGTGCACAGACCAAAACAAATTCCTTTGATAATAGAATCACAGATGTCAAGAGACAGCAGGTCAGCTTTTACCACCAGAGTTCCAGCTGAGAGCTAATCATGACTCAAGCTTGTTGAACTGCAGGAATCCACTCTTTTGATTACAGTGAGGATAAAGACTTTAAGAGTGATTTCTTCATTGTTCTCTCACTGCCTCCACTTCATGGAATCAAAGGAACTTTTAACCAACAGCAGCACCTTTCCTCTTTTGATTAAGGCTTTGGACTTCATAAAGGTAGATTTCAACATTTTCAGGTTTTATTTCATGCATAATTTGTCTCAGCAGACAGTGTCAATTGCTTTGTACCGACTAACACAAGCTGCCATTAAGTCCTAAGAGTATAGAAATGAGAATGGTGGCAGGAGTGCCTCTGATAAATGCTCTTGGAAGGGGAGAGGACTGACATGAAGAGGGAGAACCCATCCGTCTCTGTGGATAAGATGTGACGTACAAAAAGGCACAACACTGTAGCTATACATGAGTGTGTTTTAAAATGTATTCAACCCATGTTCATTGAAGGCCTTTTAAAACATCCAGTGCATATCCTTAGACTTCATTTTGTAGACCACAGATGATGAAATACATTATTTTCCCTTTTGATATCAAGTGTGAAGCAAAATGTCTGGAGAAACTGCTAAAGCTTCCTCTTCATAATTATAAACCATAAAATGCTGAACAAAACTGGCTTCAAGTGGGATTACAGCAAAACTGGGTTTCGCTTTCTAATTATGTCAGCTTTGTAGTTAGCTAAGTACATTCAACAAATAAAGAATTCAATAGTGTTATCTAACATGATAACATTTCTTGTCAACGCTTACTAGTATTAGCTAATTCATCAAAACCTGAATGTTCTGTTACATGAACCTGATACAAACTGCATCTACCATGACGTTAAAGGGTTAAAGGGTGGGAGGTGGAGGAAAATGCGTTTTGGACATTGACATTGTTTGTAGCAAAGAAACGTACAGAACAAACTTTGACAAACTTAGCAGGTAGTTTGACAACACTTACCAACGTTTTCAAAATAATTCCATTTTTTCCACAAACTCTAAAATCGAGCTAAAACTAAATATTCCACCCGCCGTATAGATTTTTGTCCCGCCTCATAATACGTAAATTTATTCAAAACACAAACAAAGATGGAAGCCGGAAATGACACACAGCTGATTTTGTAGGAAGGAACAGCTGCTGTAATTTTACCTTAAAATATTCATTATTTGTATATTGTCTGCTTGAGAATAAATGTTTTCAGCTGCCAATCGATTTATAGCCAACTTTTATTTCAAAGGAAAATGTTATATTCATAAATGTAAAGCCCTTCCCTCCAGTTCATTACCGTTTCCCTAAGGTATCCAGCGTGTAAACGTTGCGAACAATTTCGTCCTTATACCTGTTCAATAAAGTTCTTTCAAGAAAAAAGACAGGTGAGAGAGAATATATTTACTATGTATTTATTTGGTGTCATCATACAAAACTACTGTGGAGTGAACATTATCGCTGGTCATGTCCACAATTTTACACGACTCAAAGTTTGGGTTTGGTACAATACATTGTATCAATTGCTGAATGTAATAATCAAAAATCCCTAGTGTGTTTTTGCCCTTAATCTTAATTTACATAACTCCACATGACTGTTGTTTTCTTGCATGTGTGTTATCAATAAAATAGAGTAGAAGAGCAGTAAACATATACCTACAAACATAATGAAAGATTAAAGCTTTGATGATATCATAGCTGCATGATGATGGAGGAGATGTTAGTTACATGTCTTTTTTTCTTTCGACATTTATTTCCTATTTGTTAAAAAAAATCTGTGAAAAGTCTTCAAAACAACAGTAAAATGACCTGCAGTGTTCTTCATCATCGTCATCGTTAATGCATAAGTCTAAAATGTAGAAATTATGCTTACATTACGTGCACAAACCCAGGAACATTCCAGGAAGGTTTATGTAGACATTCCCAGTTGTTGTTTTTAAACATTTTATTCTACAATATTAGCTTTTATTCTAGGATATGGTTTCAAGAAAGTTGGAGGGACAAAAGATGGCTCTGGGGTACCTTTACCTACATTATAATAACAAATCACTGAAAGCAGGCATATGCTCATCGTTTCTGAATGGATTCAGGTGTGGGTCTGATTATGGAGGTCAAAAAATAACACATTTTGAAGTATATAGTTTTTACAAGGGGGATTAATGTATTCAAGATATGAATATGCCTCATATCACCTGAGTGATGTTTCTCTGAATTACCGGGGAGTATAACTTGTTTTTAGTGCAATACTGCCACCCTTCGGCTAAATCAAGCACTGCATGAATAGTGGTCCAATATCCCCATTGCAGTGAATATAAAAATGAAAACCCAACTCTCAATGCATGACAATAAGGCTTTATTTGAGAATGTGAGAAGGAAATGTCAGGTGATAAAGTTTTATCTCAGGTGAGCACCTACACAGTTCTACAGATTAACTGCACAAATATTCAGAGTATCAGCACAAATGAGGATAAACAAGTCATCTCGCAATAATCTGTTTGCAATTAATCTACGAGGTGATCTTAAGTATAGGCCTACATCAGAGTACAATTTAACATGCAAAGGTACTTCACTTGTGTACTCATCTAATTTGACTCAATTTATCCATCTATGGTGTGTTCTGGAGCTTGATTACAGTTTTGCTGAATCTACAGTAGTAACTTCAAGAGCAAGTTATCTATGGAAAACCATGCATTTGAGTGAGATTTGTGACAGTAACTTTGCGGATTTTAAAACATTTCCTGGTGGATTAAAAGACAAAACCTTTAATCAATTGCTCACTAATACTTTCTAAAGTATTCAAGACTGAATACCTTGGAAGAAAAGAAGTATAAAGCACAACAAAAGTATAAATGTAGAACATATGCAATAAATGTGGAATGAAAAACATAAAATTGGCCATTTTACTGTACATCTGGTAGATGACATTGACAGTAGCAGTAAACAAAAAGTAAAATAAGGCCTTGTTCAAAACAGTGAAGCGAGGAAAGGCAATTATAATGGCCAAAGAGATGGCTGAAACAGATAAACGCTACTGTTTCTTTGAGGCTTTGGATGCTTGTCTGAATGCACTTTATGTCATCATAGGAACAAATGGCACTTCTTTCACTTTTGATTTCACAGCTTTGCATTTACAATGCTTGGGTATAATCGCACATTCCATCTGCAAAACGAAATGTGAAATAGGCTGATTTATAAAATTGGCACAGAGTGGTGACAAGGCCACTGTGTCTGAGCTAGACAGTGGTTAAGTGGCAATATATAGTTTAGAACATAATAATATAGTCTAAAACAAAAGTAAATCAGTCTTTTCACAGTATCACATTGAATGTAAAAACTGGGGCTGGCAAAAAAAAAAGAATAAACTGTATCAATTTATTTTCCCTCCGCCGCCAAGTCATGAAAATATATATCCCGGCACAAAAGAGTCTGAATGAAGGTAGAGATGATTTAAGTAAATGGAGAAAAATTATCATTTCTCTGTTGAGCGTCACATATTGTGAACCAATGTAAACATAAAGGCACCCAGGTTATGAGGATAGCAAATTAACCAAAAACTAAACCATAAGAAGTCCTTCGAAGTGGAACATCCTCACATTCCATTGTCTTCAATTATTGATCATGCGACAGAAAAAAGAAATACAATGATTAAAAAAATAATGAAGGCAGGAGCCAGACGGATGGGGCCACCCCCTGGTCCTGAGCCTGCTCTGACTATGTACAGGTATGAAGGGTCACCATATGTAACCATGCTTGAATGGACACAAATCAGGCACAGTCTGAACTCAGCTCGCATCCATCACCGTTTACTCTCATTTCACCTCCAATAGTACAGGGTCATGGATTAGATATCAAACTGATAAAAACATTCACACTATTTCAAATGCTTTCAAATGTAAGCAAATCACATGTGTTACTATTAACACTTAAAGGACACCCCTACATACCATTCTAGCATGGCCGCATAGTGTCTCCAGTGTGGAGAGGTTGTGTAGGTGGATATGGACAGTAAATATATATTACATCTTTATATACATTGAAATGGGCAGGGGCACAGTGGCATTTAAGAGGGGTTTTCTCCTTTTTGTTCAACCGGTCTTCCCGCCTTACAGTGGTGTAATAATAACAGCATTTAGAGCACCCGAGATCGCTTGCTGGCCAGTGAACCATGCTGAAAAAAAGAAAACAGGTATCAATTAAATCAAAGAAATCGTGTTTGCAGACTGTTAGAGCAACAAAATGGTGGTGTTGGACATCAAAAGAGGATAAATAAACAAAAAGCAAGCGTAACCTTATCCAGTATATATAGTACATGCACTCAGTACTCCAAGTATTTGTCCTTACTATGATTAAAGGCTAAACGCGATTAAGCCCAATACATGCACGGAATCATACTGGAGAGTCTTCCCATTGAGGAAATGCACTCAAAGCCTGCATAGACGTTTGCATGCCTGGATAAATCAATTTACAATCTCATAATCAAGGTCTGTTACTTTGAGTAAGCATACTTCGAATTTGTCCCAGTTTCAATCACATTAAGGTTCATACATTGACATTTGAAAAAACTGATTTATTGCCTTGATTTCAGTATAATCAAACTTTGGAAGCTTATGAAAATGTACTGAGTGTAGCACAGGGTCTCTGTCTTTGGCTTACCGTAGCCTGCTTGTAAAAGTGGGGGGCCAATTCAACCAGCCAGGATGACTCAACAGCAGTCACGTCGCGCATGTAGTACTTTGAAGTCTGCACCACTTCATTGAAGACAACCCTGGAGCAGAGACAAGGACACCTTAAATGTAGCTGGTAAAAGCATAGGAGGAGCTGAAAAATGACTTGATGTTTAAATGTTGGGAATTATGATCTCTACTCTCTGCATGCCAAATGTTTCAAGAATAAAGGAGATAAAGGAAAACAGCACACCATATTTGTAACATAGCAGACGTACAGTAAAACGTGTACAAAAACATACTGACCATTTTGGAGGCTTCTCTCCAAATAGCACAGAGTTGGGGTGGATGTGAAGCTCACGATCGTCTCGTAGAGTTCTGACAGAGAGAAGAAGAATGTGATACATGGTTTGAAACTGTGCAAACACAAATAAACAACTCAAATTTTACACAAGATCAAACATCTAAGAATGCCCTCACCTGTAGGAACCAGAATGGTGAATGCGAGCTGCATTAGCAAAAAATCCAGCCACAATGCATTTCAAGATCACATCAGGATCACCTACACAAAAGAAAGTAGCAAGGATATCAAATTTTCATTTTCCAGCAGTGATTGTTTTCCCTTTTAATTATGCATGTGATAGTGGCTGACATGAACAGCTGAGAATAATGTTGTTGACATGACCCTGTAAATTGCAAAAACACTTTATCATTAACCTACACATGCATACCTTCGCTGGAAGTCCTTGGCACCTTAAACTTGTTCATGAGACGTCGGAGCTGCTCTCGTACAGTCACGGTACGCAGCAGGCCCTTGTAATTAAGGAAGTGCTCCTGACACCACTGAGAGCTCTTCTGGTGCTGTAGAAGAGAGAAGAGAACGGAGCACAGTCATGGTCAGAGCAGAGTTTATCCCTGACGTTTGCTCGCAGCGTTGTCAACGATTGAACCGCATACAAACCTTAATGAATGCCTCATACACATTCAGCATGGTGAGGTGGTCTCCCTCGGCTACAGCAAATTTCCTGTGCTCACGGGCCTGCAAGGTGAGATAGCAAAAAGTGAAGAAATGTTACGCTGACAAACCATTTCTGCACATTATGCCAGTGCAAACTGCTTCTTTCCAAGGCCTGTTTTCACTTACGGCAACTTTCTTTTGATTAGGTGGCACAACAAAGATATTCTGAATCTGCATCATGGCTGCTATGGTAACGATCTCTTTGGAGCAGCCAAAGTTTCCCGATTCTAGAAGCATCTTGGCAAACATGGGGCTAAGAGGAAACTCTGCCATCCGCACACCCATGGGATCAGTCAAACGGCCATAATGGTCCAGACCTGCCAACATATTCAGTAGGTAAGGATTCAGCGTCATGTACATGAATCTGCTAGATGAAAGATGTTTTCCCAAACTTGTTTCTTACCTTCCAGAGCGTAGAGCAGTTCCAAAGCCTGAACCATGGTCTGAGCTGGAGGAGGCTACAAAATAAGAATAAAGAACATCATGTTATTGGTACAATCTGTCATTCAAACCTCAAAACACTGGACTGGAACCAATAATCCCCCTCAAATTGATTAGACAGGCATAGTGCTTGATGTTTTCATTACATTGTCAGAATCAAACAGAATTGTTGTATTAATTTTCTGTTTTCAATATAGTAATTTTCCATAGGCTATTCCCAGCTAATTCAAATGTAATGTACATTTCCGTTCACAGTGGGTGAGAACATCACAGCCACCCTGTGGATGCAAAGTGAAGTACTCACAGAGAGGAAGCTGAACCGCAGCACGTTGTCGATGCCTAATGCTTTGAGCTGCAGGATGACAGGGGCCAAATTGGTGCGCTGCATCTCTGGCACAGTGGAGGCAGGCAGTTTCTCAAAGTCCTCCTCTGATCAAAGTTAGAGAGTCAGTATGTGAGAGGAGGCGTCAAAGAGCAGGAGGAGGCGGTTTTAACACAAGCACAATCCTTCCACTAAACATCCTGTTTCGTTCCTTACATACCTGTGTATAATCTGAAGCATTTTCCAGGTCGGTTTCGTCCGGCTCTCCCGGCCCTCTGGCTGGCTGATGCCTTGGAGATGGGTGTGACCACCAGCGATTCGATGGCAGAGCGAGGATTATAAGCTCGCAGCTTGACAAATGCACAGTCAATGACGAACACAACTCCATTGATGGTAATTGAGGTCTCAGCTATGTTAGTAGCCACCACCACCTGTAAGAAACACACAGCGTTCCCATGTAACGTGTTCACATTCTCTAAATTTTAAAGAACAGTGTCATAAATTCCTTAATTCTAATATCAATAGCTTTGATTTACCGGCAACAATGCTCCTATATGAGTCAGATTTCTATTTCAATTGAAATTATCATTCCTGCCATTTATAGTTCAAATGCCTGCATAAAATTTTATTGCACTTTCATCTACAGGATCTACCTTGTTTTGCTCTAGAATACAAAAGACATCTGTTAACACCACCTTTAGGCGGAGTAAGAAAAGCCAGGGCATCCCCATCACATTTTACTCAAAAACATATCAAAGGGTAGAAATGCCAACTTCACAGGCTACAGAAATACAAGAGAACAGCATGTTTACCTTTCGAACAGTAGAGGGAGCCCTTTCAAAGACTTTCATCTGCTCAGCATAAGGTAGACCAGAGTACATGGGTAAAATTCTCAGGTGCTTCTTCATGCCGTATCGTGACAGAGACCTGGCCTGGTCCTGCAGGAGGGACACCACCTTCTCCACCTCCTCCTAAGTGGGCATATAAAACATACGTACATTAAGAAAAAAAGCCTTTACCAAGCTAAAATACAGGAATCAAACTAGCAAATGGGACACTCATGCTACAAACCTGCCCAGTAAGAAAAGCTAGGACATCTCCATCTTCTTCAGTCTCATGGATCTTTAGCACTGTCTCAACTGTGGCCTTCACGTAATCAGGGACAGGACTGACAACAAACCCAGTGCAGAGAAAAGAAGGAACAGTTGAGTTACTAACAGGACTACATATGCAAACAATGCACCGTGAAGGGATAGTGTCATCCCGCAGTACCTGACAGTGTAGAAAACATCTACTGGGAAGGTGCGTCCCTCCACGGTCAGAATCCCACACGTGTCCTTATTAGGATCCCCAGACTCGTTCAGGTTGAAGAATTCATGGAATTTCTTCAGATGAAAGTGATATCAGTGAGACAGCACAACACTAATTTTCTATACAAAACGCAACATTTACTACATTAAACCAACCGCATGGCTTCTACTTAAGTTGATTCTGTAAACATGAACAGTAACCGAAAATACATATTATTTACTGAGGGTAAATATAGCGACCATGGGTATATTTGGCATGGAGGATACTATTCTTTTTAACAAATTGTTTTTCCTATGATTTGCAGCACAAAAGCAATGACATTCCCTTGTCGCCCTCAAGCTGACATTTTAAAGAGTATGCAACTTAATGCTGCAGCATAACTAGAAACCTTGCCAGAGTACATAAAAGACTTTTTGAACCGAAAATAGATTTCTGATATGGCACTTCAGCTGACTTGCTTAATGCTGCGCGCACTCCTGGCCTGATTGTGTCTTTGTTTCATCAGTGTATCGCAGATGTCAGTACAATGTGATCTGACCTGACATCAACTCTTCCCGTTTCTGTCTCTTTGTTTCTCTTTTCTCCCGACTCAAGCATATCTGTTCATCTTAATGATGCAGTCACCTTGGCATCCAGAGTGGCTGAGGCCACGATCAGCCTCAGGTCTCGCCGTTTCTTCTGAATCTAATGAAGGAACAACAAAGAATGAGGGCCTGAGCGAAAATGGAAAACACGGCACACATAGGGTTTAAGGCTGTACTCAAAATGAATAGTTTGAAGTTGGATTTAAAAGGGTTATTTGCTGATAAATTAGTTGGCATTACCTTCTTTAGTAAACCAATGGCTATGTCTGTGTAGAGGGTTCTCTCATGTGCTTCATCTAACATCAACACACTGAGGATGACAACACAGCACAGCATTAGAGTTACCAATAGTGAAAACATTAATGACAAACACAAGCATACTGGTGCAATAATGGCTTAAAGCTTCCGGGACATTTACCTGTACTTTTTCAAAAGAGGATCAGCCATCATCTCTCGCACCAGCATGCCATCTGTGAGGAACTGATGCAAAACGCACGATTACACACTGAATGGAACCCCCAAAAAGAGAAACTAGACATTAAGACTGCATAGATCTGGCAGGAATACCTTGATCCTAGTAGCATGGGGATCAGAGCAGTCATCAAATCGGATGGTGTAGCCCACTTCATGTCCCAGCAGGGCCCCCCGCTCCTCTGCAACACGGTTAGCTACCTACCAGCAGAACACAGGAGAGAAATACAGCATATGTTCTTCACAGATGACAAAGTTTCTTGCCCTGAAATGGCATTGGCTGAGAAATAACTGTACATACAGAGATAGCAGCCACACGTCGAGGCTGTGTCACGCCAATCACCTTCCCCTCTGCTGCCCAGCCTGCCTCCAGCAGGTACTGAAAGAAAGTGGGTGAAGAGAGAAGGTAGACTCAAAGCCAAAAGAAAGAATGAAGACAGTGATATAGCAGAGAGTGCATAAATTAATCTCTAACTGATCTGATTTGATCCAAACCAAAGTATCAAACTACAAACCAATTTCCCCCAGGGGACAGTAAAGCTGCTATTCTATTCTGTTCTATCCACTGCAGCACTGTGAGGTCTTGCAGCTGTTAGATTTTGTGCATAACTAACCTTGAATGAAAGAGATGTCTGTTCTGTCCGATATAAAAAGGTTGAGTGATAAATTCTGATCCGAGCAAATCTAACTCAGTTACTTTTTAATGCAATCTGCTCCATTGTTGCTGGAGGCATTTTACTTTTTTCCAGCCACGGTGACAACTTTTCTGTGTGCAGTCACACTGTCCTGATTTAGTCTACAATTTTTTCTCAGTTTGCGCAGAAGTGCAGCATAATATGCTCCAGTAATCATGTGGCCCTCTGGGAGATAATGCACCATTATGATAACATCCGTATCCTAAAAAAAAGAGACGCTACGTCTTTGCCGGGTCGTGGGACATTTTTGACCTTATTTGGTGGAGAGGAGCTCATGTGTCTGCACATTTTCTTTTTCACAGCCATGGTTTGACTGTTGTTTCCTTTTGACTCTGGTTTTAAGTGATGCATCCAGGTATCATCCGTGGTCAAAAACTGCTACAATGACTTATCTGGATCAAAGATCTTCCAGATCATGTCTGGTGTTCATGGACAAGCCCTCTAGGTCCTCCTCATCTTCCCCCTGATATTTAAGTCTGCTAACCTTCTTCTTAGGCTTTTTCCCTATTGTTGCAGTCGCATCTTCATGGGTGGCTTCAGGCATTTAGCCTTGATATGCAGGTACATAATAACTGCACCTAGTTCGCCTATGTTGTTCATCTCGTACACCTCATTTTGAATGTTTAAGTTGAAAGACATTGGCTCAAATTTATGATGGTGGATTTTATTACTTCCACAAGATATACGACAGCCCTTGCTCACTTTTTTGGGCTGCCTCAAGCTCACAGTGTTATTACTAATTCTCACTCACTTTATTGCCAGTTTAAAACATGACAGCAAAGCATTACATGAACTAAATCGTACAGACCTGAGGTATCTGTGTTGTCTTCCCACATCCAGTCTCACCAACTATGACAACAGTCTGGAAGCTCTCCACCAAGTACAATATGTTGTTTCTGTGCTGGATACAAACAAATAACACAAAGGGTGAGCTCGACTCCTGAGCACATAAACACACATAAGACAATGACGGTGTTGTTGGTTTCAATCTTTAAAAGGATGGAGAAACTTACAGGAAAATAATTCTCAGCTATTAGACACTTTCAATGATATTAAGATGTTTTGCATGCCGTTTCAGATTTGTGAAACCTTAATGGTACGACACAGAACACTAGACCTCTAACACATATACATCAAAAGCCACCACGGTTAGACTTGTCAAACATGGATCCCAGCTCCAGTTCATCCCAAAGGAGTTAGATGGGGTCAGTAAGTCTAACCAACTTTTGTTGTTCTTCTTCTACACGCATATAAAAATGTTGCGGTCAGTCATGTGAATGAGTGGCTAGCAACCTTGAAAACGGGGAGTTTCTGTCGTTGTTTCTCTATTGAGAGCGTGGTGTGCGGGTTGAATATGACGGGGGAGCCGGTGGTCTCGGTGGTGAGCTCCCGTTCCTCTGAGATGCCCGGAGCCTCAGAGCCTACAAGGGGCAGATGATGAAGGCGAAGAGGAGATATTTTTACATGTTTTATTCAGCTGTAAGGCAGGTTGCTATTTTAATATCACGGCTTGAAATGAAAGAAACAAGCGTAGAAAGCTAACTAATGCGTAAGTTAGAGCGTTTCTCACTCCCCAGCGGTCGTATTCGGAGTCTTACATCTAGTATGTTTCTTGGGCAGCTTGTGTTTTCAGATTCGGTGCGACCCGCTCCGCATATCTAACGTACCTGTCTGCAGATACCACGCAGCAGCCGTTCGCGCGCCGCTGCGTCACGGAGGCTCCTCGTTTCGGACGAGCAAATGTACGAAAATAAACACTAAGCTGCGAATTTCACGCCAAATATCTAATAAAAGCTTTCTGGCGCACTTACCCGGCTTCCAAAATTTCATCGTGGAGAGGGGAGCCGCCATCTTGGCTTCTACGTCACATGATTTTTTTTGTTTTTTCTTTGGTGACGACACTACGATGTGGGGGTTTTGATAGAGGTTTTCTGATGTCACGATC
>OMOW01038515.1:5677-16374 GCA_900312555.1 Lamprogrammus exutus
AATTTCACTTCCACTCTATGAGAGCGTCGGTAACTTTTTGTGCTCATACTGTTAAACAGTGTTTCAGTTTCACTCACACATAGACACACACATGCTTGAGGTTTTTCTGTCATTTTTCTTAAAAGTTGGTGGCTTGTTGGTGATGAGGCACTGGTGAGATTTTTTTTGACAACCCAAAATATAGGGTTAAATATACAGTATATTGGCTGCTACATGTGCCTACCTATCCCTAAGTAGAGTGATCAGCATAGATATCTATTTTTGTCCTTCAGAGAAATAATAAAAACAGTCATACATTTAAGAAACACTTGTATCTTTACCTTAATTATTTTTATTGTGATTCAGATTTCACAGGGATTATGCTTTTCCGTCAGTAAAATCTTAAATTGTTGCCTTTTTGTCAGTATATGTGAGTTTGTTACAATGTTCTAGTGTGATGGTCCAGAAAGCACTGATTCCCAGACTTCCAGGAGTTGGCGAGCAAAGCTATTTTGGTCACTCTTGCTCATAGGCTGATGCATTGGCTGCGCTCTGATCCCTTTGTCCATCAGTGAGACAGAACATTTTCAGCCTAATGCAACTGGACTCTCGCTAATGACTGCAAATAGTCCTGTCGGCTAGATGACAGCAGCTGAGAACAATACTTAATGTTGACATCACTTGCATTGGGGTTCTATTTCAGGTTTCATCCTTTTATGGTGTGCCACTGGGCACGGCTATCTGGCTCCAGAGACAAAGCACATATAAAAGCTTTGTGTGAGGAGGTGACTAGCTGCGCTCAGGACCCACTTCCAGTCCCTCTAAACTCTCACCAAGACACCAGTTCTCCTACAAATCCTCCGACAAAATGCCACCAAAGAAGATTGAACCGAAGAAACCTGAGCCCAAAAAGCCAGAGCCGAAGAAGGATGCAGCTCCAGCTGCTAAGCCAGCCCCCCCACCTCCAGAGCCTGAGCCTGAGCCTCCCAAGGAACCCGAGTTCGACCCCAAAAGCATCACTCTCGAGTACACCGCTGACCAGATTGAGGAGTTCAGGGAGGCCTTCACCTTGTTCGACCGCACGCCCACCGGAGAAATGAAAATCACATATGGCCAGTGTGGGGATGTGATGCGGGCTCTTGGCCAGAACCCGACCAATGCAGATGTGCTGAAAGTGCTCGGTAAGCCACGGCCAGAGGACATGAGCACTAAAATGATAGATTTTGAGACCTTCTTGCCAATGCTGCAGCACATCTCCCGTGCAAAAGACCAAGGCAATTTTGAGGATTTTGTGGAGGGGCTCAGAGTTTTTGACAAGGAAGGCAATGGCACCATCATGGGAGCAGAGCTGCGTCATGTGCTGGCCACCCTGGGAGAGAGGATGACAGAAGACGAGGTGGACAGATTAATGGCCGGACAAGAGGATGCTAATGGGTGCATCAACTATGCCTCATTTGTAAAGCACATTCTCTCCGGGTGAACAGGACATTTCATCACAAAGACTTAATTTTACTTCAACTCATTTTCCAATTTAAGGATCCTTGCTTTATATTTGTCCTTTTAGAGGTGAGCGTGTCACTTCAGTCCATGACATGATTTCTATGCTGTCAAAAGCAACTTGTGCAACTGGTTACCACAGCACTACTGATTAGTTCATTTTAATAAATCAAGTACAGTGACAGAATGTATAATATGATAAAATGGCAATGAGATATGGACATGCGTATGGAAAATTTCATTAATAAAGCAAATATGATTCCAAACTGCCTCACCGTATGTCATTTGGGTGTAATTTATTTACTCCGTTTTCAGAAACATTTAAATTCAAAAGGAAATGGACAATTTAAACAGGATTACTAATATGAAAAAAAGGGTTCTCTTATGTCTGTTCAACTTTGTACATCAACTGTGCTAAATTGGATTAAGCCAAAGTATTGTTGGAATAGAAGAAAAAAAAGCAAAAAGGATTTGGCCCCGTCTGGAAATAGAATTGATTATATTATATTCTGTGTTTGAATAAGTGTGTTTGTCAGTGTGCTCAAGGGGCCGTTTCAGTTACACACACACACATACACACACACAGACACTCTTTATACTTCCACAGACTTTTCAACATAGGTAATATAATCACCCTGAATGCTCAATGCAGAAATAAAATAAAAGCATTATTTGAAAAGTGGCTGGAAAAATGCATAGTGCCGTTGTCATTCACCACTATATAAAAATCTGGTATAGCTGCATTTGACCACTAGAGGGAAAATGACTACAGAACAAACTCACAGCAACAGAGCCTTAATATACCATTGACCTTTCAAGTTTCCCTTAAACAGATTGTGTCTTACACACACCAACATAACCAGTTACTTTTAGTTGCCTAAAATCACTCACTTAATCTTGATCATGCTACAGGTGTTTGAACCAATATTGTAAAAATGTTGACAGTGAACATTTTGCAGATATATTAATATTAATAATGTATGTCCAGAAACCTCTTCATCACCAAACGTCGAACATTTCGTCAATATGTTGATAAAGAGCACGTTCTGCCATTATGTTTCACATTTTGGTGAGTGCTGTATGTTGAGAGCTGTGAAGAGCTGCAGATCGTGGTGCTTCACAGTGGGATTGTAGGTACTGACCCTTGACCCTGAACCCTTTCATATTACAAGGAGTCATTTGAGTCACTTTAAAAATGTACAAGGTTGTTGACAACATGGGTAGGTTTAATGCATTTGGCTTGAATGTGTTACTGTAAACAGAATTCATGATCATTACTCTTTCACTTTTATTTTTGTTTTTTTAATTATTGTGAGCTATATCACTGTGTCACTCTCAAATATGCTATTGGATGATTGATTTTCAATCTAGGAGTCTCTGCAAGATCTGTCAGCAGCCAGCACTCGATGAATCCAAGGGTACGTCCACGTTATTTGAACTGAGCGAAAGGTTGCTTTGCAGGGTTTAATCACGACAGTGCATTAAACCCTGATGAATGATAAGATGCAGCTGTGACGTGTTACCTTTTGAAGCCCGCCATTGGCTGATGCAGTGTTAGAGGGAGAACTTT
The DNA here is from genome assembly GCA_900312555.1 of Lamprogrammus exutus. Lineage (NCBI taxonomy): Eukaryota > Metazoa > Chordata > Actinopteri > Ophidiiformes > Ophidiidae > Lamprogrammus > Lamprogrammus exutus. The sequence goes on from OMOW01038515.1 coordinate 8,724, forward strand.
TTAATTGATTGCTGTCAGCTCTTTAGAATCACACTAAAGCTGTGTCCCAAATGCACACTAAATCGTAATTCTAACAGCTTTTTTACTAAATAGTATATAGTGTGGTCAACTTTTTAAAAAATTAAGCACAATATGTAGTTGGGCGTACGAATTTCAGTCCGTTTTTGAGTGTGGTCATTATTCTGCAATGCAACACAGAGCGTAAAGGGATTAGCTAGTCACGATGAAAATGTTTGAAAAAATGGTGGATGGCTCACTCAAATGATTCAATAATTTAATATAATGTAAACTTTGCATAACTACTGTAACTGCATAACTAAGCCAGGTAGGTAGCCAACGATGACACACAGAGGCTGTTGTGTCAGCTGGTATGAAAATAAATCAGTGAATTAACATTATCGAGTAGTTGGCTGTCTTGCTTTAAAATTGTTGTGTTGTAGTTGTACATGGTAGTAAGTGCGTTCATATTTTTGTAAAATACTGCTTAAAGTACTTCACAATTTAGATAAGTGCACAGAACACTCTGTATTCTGTATTAATGTGTAGTATGCCTTTGGGACACAGCGTTAGGCTTGCGCAAGTTCCGGCCCTTTGCACGTGTTGTTAAATGTTCAACATTATTACGAATTGTGATAATTTTAACATGACACTAGAGGCCGAAATTTAACTCAAGAGATGAATTTAAAAAAAAATTGAAAAAGTGTCTCTGCTGCAGCATGGGTTTGATTCCTGGTCAGGGGAGACGGTGTCAATGTAATTATTTCACCACACGGATGCTGCTGCTGCTGGCACACATCGCAGGTGAAATGACAACCTATTATGCCCAGAAAAACACGAGCGGTTATACACCTTCAATTTTTTGCTGTGACCTTTAATTTGGATATGATGCAACTGTAGCCATAACCTTATATGTGAATCATCCAACTGTTGATAAAGTGAAATACATGCAGAATGACATTAAGTGTAATGTCAAGTGTAATGTCATGCAATATTGGAGATTGTAGAGGCCATGTATCCAGAAAAATATTTTTTTTTTCTTCATGTATCAGCATCATCTGTCTAAAACTACAATTTTTGAGTGGGAATCAGACCAAGGTGGAAGATAGAAACAGAATGGGTACATATAGATGACCTGGCCTTAAGATAAGAAATAAATCACAAAATACTTCTACTACAGAAATAGAGCTTTTGTGGGTGAAATCAGAGCACATGGAACAATGACTCTGCATATCAAAGTCTAAGTAGGGTTGACTAACCCTAAAGTAAAAGGCATTACTGGGACAAAGACCTACTTAAGAGAGAAGAGAAAATCGTAACAAACTTCCTCCTCCTCATTCCTTCCCACTGTGACCCAGTCCTGCCGCCGCAACTCCTCCCGCATGAGGTGATTGACAATTGCGGGAGCGATTCCCCTTGTGGTAAACAGTGGTATCTCGTGGGCCTAAAAGTTTTTCCCCAAATCAGATTCCATCACTCGGAGGTGCAACAGAGACATGGTATTTCTCACAAAGCATTTAATTTATGGATCCTATCAGAATATAATGAGGATTTCAGCAGATTCTACAAAAAAGTGGTACTGTGAGGCCAATATGATCATTAAACTAATTTAATACTCTTGCAATTTTGTTGTACTGAGTAATCAAGCACAAGAATATTTTTACTCATGCATGCCTTTAATTGTCATAGTGTTAGACTATGAAGGCAGTTGAAATTGTGCATTACACCTAAGATACACAACCACTTTATATACAACGACTGGATCAGGACTCAAGGGCTGTGTATTCATATCTCCCTGTACTATTGCATCTCTTTGTGCCTGTAAAGCCCTTTGAGACAGCATTTGTATACTGAGCTATACAAATAAATTTGACCTAAATTTCTGACTGAGATCTATCAGCAACAAACCATCATCAGACATGATATTGAGTCAGCACAACTACCTTAGAAGACATTTCTATAAAATCCATAAAGTTTACTACGAGTATCTTTATCAATGTGTTAGTACCAGGTTTTTGATGAGACCACTTTAAATACCTTCAGCCATTTTCAGCATGCTGTAGAAGAGTGATGCAAAAAAGATGCAGCTAAATAGGCAGAAGTGGCACTTGCTCTACACTGCTGTCAAGTACATGCAAAGAAGGTTCTAATTGCATCGGGCATCGTGCTCCATACCCAGCTGAAACCCAGCCAGTAATTTGGCCCCATTGCGATTTATCAACAGCTGTTCGCTTTAAAGTTCATTGTCAGACATGGGACTCTTGCCTACGAGGATTTGCCAGCTTGTGGGCATAAGGTTTCATTTTTGTTGTCTCTGTACAGACAGTGGACATAAGTCGCGTTGATGCTTTGTGTGGACTGTTATAGAGGTGCCACCTGTACTGTAATTTTTGCTGTTATTGTTCTATATTGTTATGTCAAATATACAAACTACTCTTTGGGGTGTTGAAGTTTGGCATTGTGGGGCCCAGGTGGCAGCATAAAACACCATTACACACACACACACACACACACACACAGTTATCGAGAGCCAATATTTTGTCTAATCCTTATAATTTGCCAAAAGCAAACATATTTGGTGCCAAGCAGTCATTGCATTGTATCACTGTTTTTTTCTGTTTTCGTTTGGCAGTGATTGTAATGACTCATGTCTTTAACATTTCTTAATTGTGTGTGGAGGAGGACTTTTCAGCCTATTTCATGGCTTTAATCTTTTATGAAACGTGGATTGTTTCAATCACTAACAACCAATATTAAATTAGATCAGTCAATCAATCAATCAATCTTTTTTTGGGTAATATTCTGTGGTTTAGGCAAGATTTCTCTTATGAGACTGTCCAGTTACATTCAGTTGCTCAGCAGTTAATGTTTCTTCTTGTTACCACAAGACTATCAACACTCATAAATGACAAACATGATTAATCAGGAATCCTGAGTCAAAGATGTGCTTTGTACCAAGGTCAAGATCAGCTTGCATTATTTGTTGCCACGCATCATTTTTCATTGGTTACAGTAGCCACTTTATATTAAGAATAGATGAACTCATTTCACTGACTAAGGAGTCTGACAGAAAATGCAGGTCTGATTTATGCGGGATAATAATACCTGATCTAATGTTAAGAAAAATAAGCTACAAACCCCACTTTCTTGCATTTCATACAACATTTGTAAAAGAGTTCTCATTAGTGAAATCTTAGACAACAACCACTTTGCTTTGATGCAGTCACTTCATTCCAGACACCATGTAATTATGTAAAATTTGATATTCACCTTTGCTCTAAGATCTTCTTAAGACGCCTGTCACAACTTTCCTCTCTCAGACTTTCAGGTCATGTTGATGATTTGTAGTATTTTCTTGACTGGTAGCATTTGAAATGTTAACACTAATATCTATGTCTTTCCTTGTAAATGCAAGCAGTTAGAAATCCACTGTTTTGCTGGAGTGAAGAAGGTGAGATCCATCACAATAATGAGTTCCCCTGAGATCTGTTTGAAAATAGCAGATCTACTTGAACATACTACAGAAAAAAGCTTACAAGTTTCCAAAACCTTGTTCGCTATTACCATAGAATTCAGTAGGCTCTGAAATTCATTGATATTGTCATTGAGATGCACAGCAGCACCAAGCTTGTTAGCCCTAATGTCATCAGCGTGCATGTGTTCTGCTGACTGGTGACAGTTAAGTATCACACTGATATGTTTAAAAAAAACAACAACACACACACACACACACACACAGTAATGAAAAGTAATTGTACAGGTTTCAGTTTATAGGAGGGTTATACATAAATAATGATGACCTTCTTCTTTCGAGCCCTTGGACCAGACAATTATTCAAAGATCTATACAGTAGTTATATTGGTGTGCAGCTCTTTTATACATTAAATTTAATTTCCTTCACATGCTAAATAGTGCTCTCCAAGACCAATAAACTGAATTTAATGTGTAAAATCCCTTTAGTCCTCCTTTAAGCACAGCAACTTAACATTTTTTTAAATATTTAATATAATTTTCCATAGTTCCATTGTTTTATATGGCACACTAGTACCAAAGGGGAGATGGAATATAAATAGCTCAAGAAACGGTCCATGAATTGCTTCCATTTTACAACATTCTTTACAACTCATTTTTAAATATTTTGATTATTATAGACTTTCTGTCCCCAGCCAAAATATTTTATGACGCTGATTCTGAAGTGCTGTTTTTGCTTTAAATTTGAACAACTTCATTTTTGTTTGTTTGTGCTTCCTCTCAAGATTTAAGTGAAAAACAAAACATTATTAAGGAAAGAGGATGTAAAAGAGGATTTAAAGCATCACTGCAGTCCGTTGTGCTTTTTTATTTGCCTTTTGCACAATACCAGCTCCTTGTCTTTATGGCACACTGCAGGCAAAGCCTCTATAATATTAACAAGCCCGATCCTCAATGCCTGCTTTCATTACTGCTTATTTAACACATACTGTGCCCACTGATCAATACACCTTCACCTTGTGCTGTACTGAAGGCAGATTAGATGCACCTCCAAGGGCAATAATCAGGAGTGCCTGAACTAGACTCTCAGATTTGCTATTTTTCTCAGTTTGGTGATGCATATTGGTAAAATTAGGAACAATTTGTCTATGATATAATGACAAACTACAAAGTACAGATATGTTGTGCTAAATGTGTAACTTTTTTTTACAGCAATATTATTGACATCGCACACCCAGACACATGTACGCATGCTAGTCATAATCCAAACTCAACTTTGTACATTTACTGAGAAAATAATGATTTTTGCCTATATTTTAGAAAAGTGATGTCTCTGTAATAATTTGCTGTCATGTCAGTGTTCTTCCTCTGTGCTTTAATGGGTTCTATCGTGTTTTAATATTTCTTTCAGATTTCCCTAATTATTACCTAAAATATGTCTTAATTAGAGTGTCTCTGCATTATGGCACCTTGAGAGGCAACAGAGAACCTAATCATTAACCTCATTTGTCTTATTAAAAGTAAACATGGAAATAAATATATAACTAAAGCCTACTGGCTCACACTTGCCATTATGTCTTAGATCGTTATTTATGTAGCCTTCTGCAAGATATCCCCTGCCAGAAATCTATTAAGGTGCCTAATGAACCTGTTCTCCATCTTGTAGGCAGCAGCCCACCACCATATATTTCCATTCCACACTACATGTCTAAAAACATAACGTTTAAGGGCTTTAAAACTGCAAACGTGGAGAGATGTACAAGCTGAGGACAAAGATGCCAGTGTCATACTAACATTACCTTTTTTTAATTCTAGACAGTTCTGCCCTGATCTGATCCCAAGAACACTAGAGAATTCAAGGCCAAAACAAGGCTATAATACTACAAATTCCTTTGATGTCCCTATAGCTTTTAATGCCCCATAGGTACATGAAGCCTTGGAACACAGTCACCACTAAGTAGTGTGTTTTGCCTGTTTAAATATCCTTCATTTGACATTTATTACACTGGCTGGCCTATAAATAAAAATAATTTCTTTGCGAGGACAAAGTTTTCTGCCAGTTCCATGCTTGCCCATAGGGAAGGTGAGCTCTATTCTAAACCTACAGAGATGTCTCCTTTGCCATCCTCAGCTGCAAGGGGGGTATTATATATTCTGTAGTCTGTGCACTGTTACAAGGAGTCAAGCGGGCAGGAGACTTGCAAGAAGGTCTGGCCAAAAAGGGTTAAATAGAAATGCTTATTTAAAGGCATTCTACATATATTACACAGTTGAGAGAGAGCATACTGGGCAAGTTCAAACACATTCAACTAAATCCCTGTTTGATTCACATTCACATGTCTATAATCTTCCAGATAAGTGAACATAAATCAAACATCATCCATCCATCCATTGTCCACCGCTTATTTGCATCATAGTTGCAGATGCAACTGGCTAAGCAAAGTATCCCAGATGTTCCTCTCCTTCGCCAGCTCTTCCTGTGGGATCCTGAGGCAATCCCTCGCCAGATGGGATATAGTGTTTTATCCCTGAGCGTATTCTGGGTCTGCCCCGTGGTCTCCTCCCAGATGGATGGGCCTGGAACATCTCTCCAAGGAGGTGCTGAGGAGGCAGCCTGATCAGATGCCCGAACTACCTCAGCGGGGTCCTTTCAGTGGGAGGGAACAGCGGGTCTACTTTTAAATTGCAATCGAACAGCCAACAAAGTCATATTTAAAAGTTGTAAACACAGGATTCCTGATGCTACACGAGTTTACCAGTTGAGAAGTACTCAAATGCACTGAAGTCGTATGCACATTTACAATTTGGTGTATACCACCATCCGATGGGCACCTGCAGCATAAGTCTTTCTTCATCCATAATGGTACTGTATCTGATGTCATCACATTTGGCGAGACGTGAGCATGGTTTGGTCAAGCAATTTTGTTTTATCTTTTCTACCAGAGTGATGTCGTGCTGTGGGTTTGCCGTCGCAAACAACCAGTTTGGCATGTCAGGAAAACATGTTACAAGAACATACAGCTAGGTAGGCTATTGCTCTTAATGAGCAGAGGAAGGAACTAACATGCTGTTGTTGTTGTTGTTGTTGTCCACAAGCCTTTCCATAGTTGACAGAAATTGTAGAGAGCTCTCTCATCTTACTCAGTGCTCTCCATTGTTACATGGAATTACTCAAAATGCTGGGAAAAAAATGTTATAATGATAACTGTCAGTTTTTCAGTTTACATGTCCCTAAATGTGTATTTCTTGATAGACTTCCCTTTTGATAGGTTTTCCTTTCTAGACAACATGGTGCTTGTGCAAAGAAATAACGTGAACACTATCTCTTGTTTGACAAAGTCATATTTGATGAAAAAAGGAGCTGTGGGGAATGTTTTGACAGTTCCATTTAATTGTGAAGATCTTGCAAACAACGCATACTTTTAATACAGTATGTCACTGTGTGTTCACAATTTACACAAGACTGCTCCAGTAATAAGACCACAATGTCGATACTGCATAATAAATCCAGTCCCTAACTAAATCCCAGAATGTACCAGTGTGAACATGAGCACCTCGCAAATGTACATTCAAAATTGGCTGAACCATCACACTTTGAAGTCATGTGCTCTTGAATTAAGTCATTTAGCCCTACTTTGTGTTGATGTCTCAAAGCTCTGGAAGGGGACATTAAAAGGAAAGCTGTGTCCTCGGGTGTAATCCTAATTGGTGTTTCCAGACAGTTTTACTTATTTTCTACCCAAACTGAGAAACTATTGTAGGGATAACCGAAACAGCCTTTGGCCAAAACATCTAAGTATCACCAACAGGGCATCATTTTCTTACATTTGTGATAGAATATTGCAAATGTACTTCGCTTCGTCTCTGCCTTGAATTTCATGTTGAAGCTGACAACATTCACACTTTCCATTTTTTCTTCTTTTTTTGCCTTTATTGCCCTACAGTTGTTCCCCTGACCCCAACCACTACCCTCTTCCCCGATGTCATAGGCTTAAACAAATATTTTTAAAACTAAGTAATTCTATTAGGGATGAAAATTAATAATCTGCTGATATAGTCATTCTTCTGTACAACCAAGAGGTTGCAGATTTTTCTCCCTCTGCCATCTTGGTTAAGTGTCTTTTGATTACTATGCCTTCTGAAAAATGCGTTAAATATCAGCAAGATCGGAAGAGCGTCGTGT
>OMOW01038574.1:2428-16589 GCA_900312555.1 Lamprogrammus exutus
TATGTAATTGATCCCTACTCTCTAATGTTGACAGGTTGAATGGAGATGTGGCAGGTTTACTAAGTAGTGTTTGTTTAAGGGGTGAGTAGAGGACACATGCCTCAGGGACAGACAATAACAGAGTCTATATCAAGAAACAAGAGACAACATGTAGTGCTGTTTGCCTGGACAAAATATTTGATATGATTTACTCAACAGCTGCTCAATTACAACATTAAATAATGTTTAGATCGTACAATGTGTCCCCTTTGGGCATAATGTTCTAAGCTTGGCATTTATTGACACATTCACTATTTCACTATAAATTAAAGGAAGCTTCTATTCTAAGAGCCAACAATTGTATGTTTCCCTCAGTTCATTCATGACTTTCGTACACTCCTGGAAGGCGGACTGTGTTTTGCAGCATTGTATGTTCAAATGTAAGCACATCTTGGTGACTGTGAGTGTCTGTTAATGACAGCTGGCCATTATCTGAATGTACGTGTGTCTACATGTGCGTTTGTGTGTTTGTTCATTTAGCTCTCTCTCCAATTTAAGGTGTTGCGCGGTAACCTGATATTTGTCGTAGCAACATGTGCACGGACACACACACACACACACACACACATACACTTTCCTTTCATTTCCTTTTTAGCTCTCAGTTAGCACACACTCCATGACAGCAAAACTGCAGGAGGTGTGCCTGTGTAGAAGAACCCAAAGAAACGCAACCACCACACACACCTTTTGGACTGTGGAGTGCAGTGAGCTTCTCTCTTCCAGGACAGGTGTGTCAGTGGTGATGCCCGCTGCTGCAATGCCCTCTGTGCCCATAGTGTCAGTGTCTCTCTACTCTTCTCTCTGCAGCACAACAAGGCAGCAGTGCAGGTCAAGGAAGACATGAAGAAGATTGTCCAGCTGCCCATTCTCAGACCTCGGTCAGTGGCAGCCAAACACAGAAAGCTGTTTGGAGTGTCCCTGTTTGAGCTGCAGGAGCTGGGCCTGATGGAGGATGGTGTACCTCTGCTGGTGCGGAGAATGGTGGAGCATTTACACAAGCATGGTAAGGAGAATACAATAGAATAGAAATACTAAGATTTCAAAGCAGTCTTTATTTTGAGTTTCTCTGGAATACTTTTCCGTTCACTGGGGAGTGAAACAATATATTGAGAATTTCTTAACCCTTGATCAAATCCCATAAGCACAAGTACTGTGACATGGACACCGCTGATATATTATCCATTCATTATTAAATTCTCTGTACCCACTTATCCTGTTCTGGCTTGCATGTCAAATATTATCATGTTGTTTATTGAATTATTGTATACTTTGAGGTAGGTGAATGATTGAGGTTTGCCAAAACAGCCTGGGTTTACAAAGAAATACTGGAGTTTTAGCTCAAACCAGTAACTGTTACAGAACTACGTACTTTTAAAAAAAAAGAAGAAGATTTTGTTGCAAATGGGAATTAAAACATTGAATTACTTTTACCATTCTTAGCATACAGTATCTGTATGAGTTATAATGTCATGTCAGTATTACCTGACGTTCCCAACGGGGAAATTCTCTTCTTCCTTGCCACTGTTTACAACAGTGCTCTTACTCAAGGGCACCTCAGCAGGGTGGACACCTACCTTACTCCACCTGCTGAATTATATTTTTTATACTGGTGAAATATTTTCATATCCTCGTTGATTTTCTCATAAAAGCCAAAAACTTCACCGTTATCTTCACTTTTTTTTAATGAAAAAGAAATACATCAGTGAGAGCAGCAGTAGTGTAGTGCCTCTTTTCTCTCACTAGATGTCACTATGACAAAGCGCCACATCAATTGTTTGTCTTTAATGGCGTCGCAAACTTTTGGCCCTTGTTTAGTTTGACAAAAGTGTGAGGGAAATGCAGCACAGGCGGGTTTAAGGTTTGGCTGCGGTGCTCTTATCTGCTTCCATATAAACTTGTGTTTCACGTAGTCTTTTATAGACCAACGTAGTTTTAATTACCAGCTGTTAAAACCTCCAAGCTTTATCTTTCCTTGTGCCCATAAAACGAGCAAGAGGAGCTATGTATGAAAACGAGAAGAAATGGTTAGTAAGATACATCATTTTACAAAACACACAACGGTATGAACACTGGTTTGGAATGTGTAAGTGTAGGTATAAACGTTGCGGTCTGTGAAAATCTTGCTTTATTGAACAAATATGTTAACAATAGAGGCTGTTTTCAAGGCGTTTGTTTGTTTTTAACCGAGTGAAAGGCAAATGTTGAATTTTCCTTGTGTAGAATAAAGCTTTATTCTAGATTTCCAATATTTGTAGACGTTGGCATTGTTGCAATGTTGAGACTTAGCTTTTGGGTGTGTTCTTTGATACTTGTTCCTACTTACAGTTTAGGTTACACGTTAACAGCAGTGGCACATAATGCTTGTCGTTTTAATTTGCCTTCTATCATTATCAATACTAAACGTTTAGAGACTTCCAAAGGCCCCTTTTGTTTTTCTTAAAACCTCAGCAAAGTGTGGCCAAAATGTCTAGTTTGTCTCAGAGGGTGGTGCTACAAGAATGGAGCCGTGAAAATCCAAGGCTTTGTGGAATGGAATCATGAATGTGCTCAGCTAATGTCAAAGCAATCAGCACAGGTTTTCATATTTCTTGTATGCGGCTGGAGATTGTGTCCTGATAGGAAAAAATGTCAGGGTTACCAAACCATTATTCAACACAATCACAATGCTGAAAGCAGAGAGAACAGGCTGCACTAAATGACTTTGATCTCATTAGGTTCTAGATGGTGCATGGATGTTAAAGATTGTGAGCATGTTGCTGAATTTTTTGTGTAATTCATAAAAAAGTGTCCACCAAAATGTGGGTATTTTGGGCTGGGGTCTATGAATATGAATATCCTCAAACATCCAGATATTACTTTTCAAAATTCCTGCTAGAGGAGATGTAAAAGCTTCACTGAGGTAATTAGAAATCATCCTATGGGGACCATGAATATCTTTAACAAACTTAAGGGCAACATCACCACCACAGGGACATCCAAATCTCAGACTTTCGATGATGTAATGCTTTTACCGGGAGAGTTCATAAATGATGCACGTGCCAGCTTTAAATTTGACAAGGGGTCAAGTGGTCCTCTGTCTTTCTTCCAGCCCTGCACCAGGAGGGTTTGTTCAGAGTAAACGGGAACGTGCGTGCCGTGGACACCCTGAAACAACAGCTGGAGAGTGGAGAGGATGTGGATTTTTCCAAAGCTGATGTGTGTACGGTGGCCAGCTTGCTCAAACAGTACCTCAGGGACCTGCCCGAGGGCTTGGTGGATTCAACAGTCCAAATGGCACTGATACATCAGTATCAAGGTAAGGGATTAAAGTTGCTACTGTCTAACTTAAAGGACATCATGTGACACTTGTCTTACCCTCACAAGTGCTTTGGGTTGTGTCTCTGATTGGAAAGTAAGCAAAGCTAGAGCCTGCTAGTGCTGAGTCAAAAATGTGTGTCTGCATATGTACTGTATGTGTGTGAGTGGAGAGAAGAGTTATTATAGACTTAGTATTTCTGGCAGTATTCTTAGAGGCCTGCTGCTGTCCTCCTCCATCGTATTTAATCGATGGGAAAATCTTGGCTCCAGTTTTTGCAGTATAAATTTCAGCCTATTTGTCTTTCGGCCAAGCAGTGCATTAGACTGCTGCTCCTTTCCTCATAACAGCTATAACTTTATCTGTAATAACACTGACTCCCTTGCTGGTCTTTAAGAAACCTAAACACAATCAGTGTGTGTAATGGATTATAGGAATGGGTGGATGGGCAGATAAATTGGCTGCATTCGGCGTGAGAGTGAGTCCTGACCCAAATGAAAGTGAACCATTATGCCACCCAGTTCCATGTGATTGGGGTCGAATGCGTTGATGTGTTTTTACCCCTTGCTGTTATCCTCTTGCTGATGGGTGGCACATGCGTCTCTCTTATCTATTACCAGTATGTGCTCAACACACATATTGGTTGCCGTTTGGCTGCAAGGAAAAGTCACATTAATTAACAACTTGCTCGTGATGGGAGACATTTTGCTGTCAAAGCAAGATAGTGTTACACATTTGCAGCGTAAGCTCCAGCGTGCACATTCTCAATCTGACATCATGAACACAGCACACGTGAGGTTCTTTCGTCACATAGCGTAGACGTTAAAGCGGAGTGCCATTAATGGAGCTGACAAAACAAGTAAGCAATATGGAATTTATGTTACTTATGTTTCATTTCATTGAAGTGGATGCGGGATTAAAGTATTGGTTTGTTTTTGACTGATTATTATCACTTATGTATATCCATTTTGCATCTATGTACTGTATGTACAACTTGCACATCAGCAACGGATACACGGACACACTGGTATTTAAGCAAGGGCCAAGTAATTGATCCACAGAGAATTGATGAGTTTTTGATCATTTGTAGGCTTTTATCCTTATACCAAAGCTCCTCAAAGGTGTATATCTGTTTATCCTTGGGTTTCTGGACTGTTGATTAGACTAAATAAGCATTTTGACAACTTAAGACTCTAGGAACTTGTCACGTGACATTTTTAATAGACTCAATAATTTAAGTAAAAATAGTCAGCACATTAATTGATAATGAAAATAAATAGTTGCCTCCTAACTCACACTAACTCTCTTGTTTGCACAGCTACACATTTTGAAGTTTCACCCCTGCCCCGCTGCAAATACGTACACATTCAAACACATTACACGCACGCACGCAACACTCTCGCATTGTTTGCGTCATGCAGATATTCCGAATAAGTAGCCATATCCCTTTATCCAACTCTGACCCAATTATGTATCCCGAGAAATAGCATCAACGTGTTTTCAGGCTCTGACATATTATCAGTCACCGCAACTCAAGATTAGATATTACTGAGCTGCAGACCGGTTATAGAATAATTTATTGAACATATGATGATTTATACACCGAAAGTATATTTATGTTTCTTATCTTGTGAACTGCCCCAGTGGAAATCCAGTCACCAGCATCAGTGTTCATTTCATTATATCCTTAATTTCTGTCATTGGTGAATAGATTTGACCTGAAGGCTGCTATACAAAAATGGCAGTTTCAGCTATATAGTCAAGCATTTCTGACATTTTCGGGTAAAGTTATGTAGCCAGATTTCTGTGCATTTTCAAGAGAACAGTGTTTTAAAAAAAAAAATAAGGTATGTAACTTTGAAACGTCTCTGCCTTTGTGATTTTTGTGTGTCTGTAGAGTGCGGCGATGACGGCTCTTGGTCAGGCGTTAGAGAGCTGCTCCGACAGCTTCCAGACGTACACTACAGCCTCCTCCGCTACATGTGCCGCTTCCTCGCACTTGTTGAGCGGCACCATGACGACAATCGCATGACTGCCCTAAATCTCGCCACTGTGTTTGGACCCAACGTCTTCCAGTGAGTTTAACCGTTGCACTTAATTTAGGGTCCTTGTAAAGACTCGATGTGGTCAAGCAATTTACATGTATTGAGCAGAATCCATTAAAGCTGTAAAGCATTGAAGGATGACCGAAAATCCCTTGGTACATTGTACCTCTGTTATTTTCATATTCAAATCCTCAATGAGATTGGTTTAATGATGTTTTCATATGTAAAGGAAACAAGTAAATATCAGTGCTGAATATGCTTAGTTACCTCCAATATTTACCCTACAGGACTTAAATCTCAGCCACTGTAAATTTCAGGTACTCGTATCCTTGAGGACGGGTGTAAACACATTACAACTGACATTCCTAAAAGGTCTGACCAGTTTACTGTGACATTTACAGGCTGTGTTTATGGCTGTCTTTAATAACGGTGAGACAACATGGCCCGGTATGGCAGTCATCTTTCACCTATTTCTGTTTGATCAGTCACATCAGAACAGTAGAATATATCCACTCTTGTAACGTAATGAACATGTTAATCATCAGTAACCCTTAAGTCCAGTAGCCCCACAGGAATTTAAGCTGTTTTTCTGCCACCTTTGTCCATGTCTAAACCTCAAAACTAGGTTCTAAATGTCTTGATGTAGATACAATACATTCTAACATTTTGGGCTGCATTTGCAAAGTAGGAGAAAAACCTGTAATTACACTTGGTTTACACGCTGCGGCATACAAAATGGAATATCATGAAAACATAAGCAAACGTGTGCAGATGGTCTGTAAACATGAAAAGTTTGAGCACACACGCTGACCTCTGTCTCCCTCCCTCCTTCAGTTTCTGACCAGCAGATGGCGCAGTAGCGCAGTGTGGAATAAAGCGTGTAAAAAAAGTCTGCTAGTCATTCTTACACTGCTGGAATCCAGAGCTCGCTTAGACACATCATGTTTATGAGATAGTTTCTATTATGTCAGACGTCTCTGTTTTTACTGCTCTGTTGCTGTTTGCTAGTAAGCTGATTTCCTCTGTGGCAGAAGAATAAGTGAGCAAGTGATGGTCATAAAACTGTGAACCCACATCACCTCTGGAATTTGACCCTTAAAGGCTGACGGGTCACACTCCTTAAGTTGGGTGCAGTAATTGGGTCTAATGAGCAAAATATGTTCATTAATGAAAAATTTGATGCAGTGAGAAGCTCCATGCGTCATCAGTCATTAATAGTGTCTGTGTAGGCCCGCTACAGTCACTGAGCTAAGGAGTACTGCTCTCACTGCTCTATTTATAATGTTGTGCTCACCGGGCATTTCATGACCTGTCACTGCACCTTTCCCCAGTTGACTGTTCACCAGACTAGTGGGTATCACCAATGATAGATTGTGGTGTTTGGGCCCAGCCAGGAAGCCCAGATGGAAAATAGATCAAGTCTCAAAGGACAGAGAAACCTTATTGGATACCCTCTCATACTGTACAACTTGTTCTCCTCTCCAGAACCCATACTGTAAGCACATGTGTGTATGTGTGTATTGGGGTTATGCAATTAAACCCACAGCCCTACTTCTCACGCAGCTGTTCAGTAACAACTGAGTGGCACCGGTCATTTATATAGATGGATAGCTGGATTCATCATGCTTAGACCATTTGGCTCTGACGCCTGACCAAAATTAAACCCAGTTACCACGTTAAAGGAATTTCAATGCATTTTATTTCTGTTTAAATCTCAACTCCTTCATTTCCAGTGTGGCTCCTGGTTTTGAAGCAATGAAGGACCAAAATTTCTGCAACAAGATCATGGCAAAACTCATCCAGAACTACAGCAATATCTTTGAGACGAACACGGATGAAGAAAGATGCTGCACGGAAGAACGGTCAACCATCATCATTGTTCAGGTGCTGTTAACACTCACTGGAAGCTCAGATTCCAGAAATACAAAATAGATCTTTCTGAAACTTGACAATTTCCGTCTTGGAAACAAACTAAAAATTGAAAGTTGACTACTGTCAAGAAATGACAGGAAAGACCACATAAAGGTTGGTATTCCAGTTTTCCCAGTTCAACAGACTTGCATGCTTTTGGAGTGTAGTGGGAAACCATAGGGCAGCTGTAGGAAACATGTATGAACACAATAAGAACATACAAGCTCGTAGAAAGGTCCAGAATAGAAGCAGAGTCCGTTATGATAGTGGCAAGCAGACCTTATGTGACTGAAGTCAAAACTCTGTCACCATAAAAACCTTTGATGAATCAGTTTTTAGCCACAGTGTGATCTTATGTGTCTGGGTTGCTTTTCAAGTATTGTAACACGAGTGGAATAGCAAAACACTGCCCAAATTTCCACTTTTGGAAAGTCATCTTTCATCACATTCCGCAGACCATATCTTTTTGATTTATGATTATGTTTTTGGAATGAAAGTTGACATGGGCCATTTGATACCACGGGGAGCTGACCAGGGAATGACCAGGAGGGTGACCCGTCATCTCACACTGAAGCTCTCTAGCCATTTTTAACAGCATCAAACAAAGTATCCCATGTCTGACTTTTAACTGAGTGCATGGAATCTAAAGGTCCGTGTCCCAAGTTAGTAAAATCTGGAAGCAACTTGGCAATGTTGTGCTATTTATTTTTAATAACCAATCTTAATACATTACCAGCCACAATTGTCCATGCTGTGTTGTGAATACCTGCTAGAGCACTGCCACATGAGACCCAGCGGACCCATGGGAAACTCCTCATGAGATCAACTAACATACAAACAGGCACACGCACACATATACGAGCATTGATACACGTACACACGTGAACACTCATGCATGCACAGCACGTGGAGGCCCCCTACCTTCTGACCTTCATTCCTTTGAGCGCGGCACATATGGGTGTTGCCCCTGTTGTAAACACTGACGAGCAGGAGGCATGCATGACTGTGTTATGTGAGTGAATGCATTTGGCCAAAGGTGAGGATGTAGACTGTCATCTATTCTGGACACTGTTGTTAAGGACAAGAGAAAAGCAAAAGTAGGACATACATTTCTTGTGAGACTTGCAGTTGCTCCTCTAAAATAGCTATCTGATTGTTAAAGGTACTTCATAGCGATAGATGAGGCTCTAGTTCAGCAATAAAAAGTGGAACAAGAAGCTTCCTGGCCACTGCTAAGCAGAATTTGCTCCTCCCTGGCCGTGCTCGGCTGAGTGTAAGACGTGCATTACAAATGTGACTGTCCTCTTTGTCCCCTTTCTGGTCACAGGAGGCACATGTGACTGATGTAGTCACAAAGAAGTCACCCAGGCCCAGCCACCTCAATGCAACGACACCAATACCAGCTCCCACAAAGAAGGTGTGTGCTCAGCTATTCAGCAGCATACCGGCATGTGTGCTTCCTTGTTTATGCAGTTGTTATCTTCAGCCTATCTGTTGCGGAACCTTTCTTTGAGTGTGTCAGCTATGAGGTGCTGTGTTGTTTGTGTGTGGCATTCCCAAAACAAACCTGTGCGTGAACCCTTCAAATTCCCTTACATAGTCCTTTTAACACCAACCATGTGATCCATGTGACGTGATTAACATAATGGGTATGTTTTGGAAAAGCGTTTTTCTTACACCAAAGCGATTGTGTTGTTAATTGCTGTGTTCGTTATAGGTTTGTTTTCAGTTTCAGCTGACCTGTGTAGATTGCCTGTCTGTCTGCAAACATGACCGCATTTATAGTACGCAGCTGAAATTACTGATTGGTTATGATTTGTATAGGTTTCATTCAAAATAAAAACACTTGATAGTCATCTATTTTATCATTCGGAAGTGGTTCACCTTTCTAATAAGTAACAGGGATAAGATAACATGCACAATGACATTATTCATATGTTGTTAATTTTTGATGGAAAGTTTTGGTAACAATAAAACATCAAATTTAATTTAATTTGCTCCAACTAAGTGATCAGCATGCAGCCCAAATAATTATTATGCACTGGGTTTTCCTGGATTGTTTCAAATGACAATGTCTGTTGCAGTAAATGTATTCTTAATTCTGCTGTATGTTTATTTGTGTGATTAATGTTATGCAAATAATTTTCTGCGCATTGTAAGTCTGAATCTCTCTGTTTTCCCTTTTCTTTCTTCGCATATTTCAAGGCTGAATGCAAAAGCCCAAACGAAAGTGACTCCTTGAACACCTCCACTCAAACTCCAAAGGCACGATCAAGGAAAAAGAAGGTATATGAAGTTACAGTTTGTTGTTTTCGGTTTGATTATTAATTGATCAATTAATGTACAACATTTCCTGCCCTGTGGAATGCATTCCTCCTGGTGTCTTATCTGTAGCGTTGCCTTGGTGCTGATTGTGCTGAGGTCATCCTCCAGACGCCTCTGATGCCTCTGGCCTTGCTGCTCAGTCACATGATTTGATTTGATAAAGCCAATCCGTTGGAGGAAACAACAACACATTTATTTGCAATGAGAGACAACATGAGCCATGGTTTGCTCTTCCAACTGTGTCTGTGTATCTTTTACAGATGAAATCCTGCCATAAAATGGCCATTGGTTTTGCATTTGAGTAGAAATCAAGCTTGATGTTTCCTGTTTGCGTATTTGTGCTGTAGGAAGTCCTCTGGATTCATGTTTCTTCATTGAGGAGGTCAATATGGGAGCTATGTTTAATTAAGTGATGAAATACTTTGTTTTGACAGCGGCTCATTTGGTCTTGGTTAGATGCAAACATAGCTGTGTATGTGTAAATGTTTACATGTGTAATCAAATTATGGCTCATTTGTCTTAGCTGGGCCACAAAAAACAATCATACATTGTTTAGATGTTCTCACCGTGGCTGTTTTTCAACGTAAATGTTTAAATAAGGGTTTTCTATGAATTCAGTGTATACAGTGTATACATACTGTATACGTTAGCATCATGTACTTATGTACACCAGTGTCGCGTGGAGATAAAAGAAATGCTGAATGAGCTCAGGGTGTGAAATGTCTGCTGATAAGGAATGTTTGCTTCCCCTGACAGTCAGAACATAGCAAGCACGCAAAACCTAAAAATCTGAAATGTTTTTCATTGGTTGAAATTATTCTAACCATCTGTCCAAGAAGGCAGCCTGCAGCAGGAGTCGGATATAAATAATACGTGTACCATTTGATATCAGAAATTTGTTGTGTGCTACTCTATAGATGGTTACACACTCAAAAGTTGGCGTCAGGGAAATTAAATTAAATGCCAAGCATTGATTCCCATTCCTGGAAACCATCTAATTTCCAGAGATCCCTCACTTCCTATAACAATGAAAATGGCTCAACTTCCCTGTATTTTATGATTAAGAGTAATGACCGCTTTAAATATCAACTTTTATAGCTTCAATTCCAACACAAATGTACACGTATATAAACTATTTTACAGAAACAGTTTAGACACAGATTAATGCGGAAGACTGGATTGCACTACAGCTAAAAGAGTTGATCAGTTATACTGTTAGGCAATGGTTTCAGTCTGTAAATCAGACTTATCTGCCTTTCAACAGACAAACACTCCCACACACCCACACACCAGGCCCTTAACATGCCTGTTGTATCCGATTGATTTATGTTCCACTCACCAATAAAAAGTATGACAGTGTGATATAAAAAACATTGTCAGTGGTGTCGAACAGAAACACTCATTGAAGAATGAACTAGCGCACCATATTATTACTGTTGTAGTAGCAGAGCATTATTAATTTTCCTGTTTTTGTTTTCATGGTAATTTGGATGCAATGGCCTTCATGTTGATCTACTGTAAATAATGCATCACAGCGAAGGCATACGTTGTGTTCCCATTGTGTAAATCAGCAGTCTGAGATACACCTAATTGCGAATATTTACTTTCTGTGTTTGTCTTGTGATGGATGGGTGACCCGAACAAGGTATCGCAGCCTGGTGTTCTCTCTCGGTTTCTGCGTTTGCCACATCAATGTCAAAGCCCTTAGAGGCAAAATCCGTTCCTAGTAAAGTCTGCATGGAGCCAATTAGTTTCCCAAATAATCACCCACTAAGTGCACCATTACCATTGATTGACTGTCTAAATGGAGGCCGAATCCAGAGATTTTGGAACATTCCATTACGTCAGACCCCAAATGGAAAAGTTCCATTGATAATTGCGGTGAAAGATGTCCATCAATAGCTACACCTCTTTTAGCGTCGGGTGTTGTGACCATTATCAATACTAAAGCCACTGCCATCCAGCCTGTTATATAGCCTATTTAGCACAGAAAGATTCAAACAGGCGGCCAGTAAAGTAAGTAGCTGCTCAACTAGTCTGCACATACATACCAGGACGTTTTATTTCACTCATGGATTTCCGTGAACCTCCGTAAAAATGCAGAAGAGTGCTTTGGAGAATGTAGCTGTAATTAGGTTAAGGTTCTTCTACTACACAACAGTCAGTGGTTCGCTTTGTTTATATCCACTGAGGGTGAGCATGGTAAGATAAACATTGAGTCTAACCTTACAGCTTTACAGGCTAACCTCCTTTCCCCTTCCCTCTGCTGTGGCTCTTTTATTGTACCTTATTGTAACCTGAGCAACGGTTGATAATGCCTGTGTGTGCACGTGTGTGTGTGTGTGTGCGCATTCCGGCTGAAATGTTAGATGCAGCATCATTTACCTCCGGTGTCGTCTCCGATTTCCTGTCAGGAGACTCACCTGTTGTTTGTGTCTCTTTCTGTAAAACAGGTGAGGAAAGAAAATGACAGCACGCCTCAGGTCCCTCAGCCCGGCCGCTCTGCCAGGCGGCCCCATTGGAGGCCCCTCTCCTTCCCCATAGTTGTACCCCTGACCTCAGAGTTGAGGAGCCTCAGCCCAGAGGCGATGGAGACCGTTTCAATTTCCCAGGACCACCAGAAGCCCTCACACATGGTCATGGACCTCGCCCAGCCTGATGTCAGCTCCTCTAGAAGCATGGAGGCCCTCAGCAGGTCAGTGTGTCTGGACAAAGTACGCCTGCCTTTGACTTCAGCAAATGAAAATTACAAATACAAACTGATATCTCGCTTTCAGTTCCCAGAAGTCATGTTCTATAACGAGAAGGTAATGTAATGTAACTAGTATTGTACTTGTTGTGAGATGTCAATCCTTAAAACGGGATGATCTTTCACTTTCTTTCTTCAATAAAGTTTACTACCAAGAACATAAAATAAATCATGCTTGAAACTTAAGTATTCAGGGACTCTGTGAGATTTAGTGCAGTTTTATGATTTTTTTATGAGGATCATAATCTTATCTGTAAATATAAAATTTTATGACCGCTATCAATTACACTCAAAGGTCATAGAAAACTAAACAGAAATGCACCATAAAACACCTTCCTCTATATGTTTTGATACTTCTGTTTTCAGTTTTGCGAAGCCATTTGTAATGGTGCCACCAGTACGAGGTGACTCAAGCTATGGTAAATGGGTTATGACGACTGTTTGCGTAGGTGACATGCAATCAGTCAAGGGTAAGAGTGAAGAATCTTAAGTGTCTGATGGCAATTTGGGACCAAGCCCAGTGGCAAAGTGCCTTTTGCATGCAAACAACCCTATTATAAGAAGCTGAAACTGGAACTGCTCAGTGTCGAGTGTCTTCAGTCCTGGAATAGCACGACTACAGCTGTGTGTGTTGTTAAGGCTCTTGCTGCTGTAACTGCTAGGTCAGACGAGCATTAACCTAGCCTGTGATCGTGCCTCTTAACTGTGCAGAGCTGGCTGGTGTTGAGTGTCTTCAGTCCTGGAATCACATGACTACAGCTGTGTGTGTGTTGTTAAGAGTTCTCACTGCTTTAACAGATGGCTCAGACTAGCATGAACCTACACTGTGAACATGCCACTTTACAGTTACGCTCCACCTTCTTTTCAGAAGACACTCGCAAATCCAGTACACCCACATGTTTTCACAAGATTTACTGTATATTATTGCTCACTTGTTTGATGTAATCCGCTTCACTAATGATGAACTGTGAGGAGATGTCTTGAAAATTTATTGCTCAGCTGGGAGAGAAAGAAATAATTTTAATGATGTGCGATATTGAAGCTCTGGGGTGAAAAACGATCCTGTTTTGGCCTCTATTAGAGTTTGTCCGATATACCGTTGACCTTTGCTACGATACTAATCAGCGTCAGCGCCAGATAAATTTACACATTATTCCGCCAGTATGACACACAGTTTGCTCTTAACTAATCACGACACCATCTAAACTTAAATCCCAGCGTATCTTCCAGGGACTAGAACTATTTATGCTTTATGGAGAATTACCTTTGTTATCCTAAAATTAAAATTGATGTTACAGGCACAAAATACTTTGTTCTGGTATGATTCTTCATCACTCTTCCGCCCCCAGACAATGCACAGTATTGCTCGTGTGGCTTCAAATCATTATAATCAACAAAGCAAATCATCACCTAAATATTCGTATTATGTAACAGATGTTCCCGTCTTCTTGAAGTGTCAAATGTAATACGTCCAAGGTGGTAACGGCTTTCCTCACCATGTCACGCTGTCAGTAAATCTTCTTGTGGACTCCCCCCACACCCTAAAATTCTCCTTGTTGGGTCGTATTGGGTGACTGATTGAGAGACTGTGTGACAAGGGACCCCAGCAATGTGCGTCAGCAATCTGGGTTTGTTGGCGTTCACTAATAGGCCCCTGCAGTATGCAAAAAGAGGCTCAGGCTGAAGTGATTTAATTTAATTGTTTAACAGGTTACTGCATGCAAGCATTTAAAGGAGCAGAGGGACAAATTAAGGACAGCAACACCTTCAAAGATTAGTTTGAACATATAGTACATG
>OMOW01038593.1:2843-13354 GCA_900312555.1 Lamprogrammus exutus
GACGTGTGCTCTTCCGATCTATCCATTTATGAACAGCTCTCTTTTTCATGTGCATTGACTGATAAAGATGCTGGTGTTGTGTAAGCTGTTTTTGAGAAGATTTAAAAGAAGATTTTTCCAAACTAACTTTTGTACCACTGTGTCTAAATGTATAAATATCAAAGTGCGGTTAGACGTATTTTGTGAACACGGGGCTTTTTAAAGTGCCCATATTCACCATCTAACAGGCTTATGTAGTAAACAGTGAAGCCATTGTTCAGTCAGGCCTCAGAATCAGCAAGCATTTACAGAGCAATCTCCGGGGAGGGGGGCGTTGTTCCATTCAGCGGTTCCATAAGCAACTATCATCTGTATCTCCCTTTGTAAGGAAGTGCATAAATACCTACATTTTCAAAATTAGCAAAATCTTTCATTTATTTATTCATATTTTTGTATTTATTTATTTTTTGTGAAATTGTTTGATGTATTTTTTTTTATTTTGTAACAAAAGGACCAAAAAGAAAAGTGTGTCAAATTTCAGAAAGCAGGATTGGAAGCTGTTGTCACTTCCAAATTTATTGGCAGATTCTCTACCGTCAGATTGAAACAAAATCAGCTTTATTTGTGTTTTTAATGCTGTTTTATGTTTGATGTTTGAAAGCACAGCCATAAAACAGATCTTGTGGTTACATTGTTGATTTCCTCTCTACACTCAAACTCCTCTGTGAATATGTTCGCAATCTACTTTTACGGTCAAATAAAATACAGTTTGAGGTTCACGCTTATCTCAAATTCACTCAGAGATAACAGCTCAACGGCTCCACCTGCAGGCAGAAAATAAATCACACGTGTTTCCCCTGCAGGTCACGCTGCACACCGGTCTACCCATCCCTGACTTCTACACGCCCGGGGAGGCCGACCCGACCAGCTCCGTGTGCTGAAGACCCACCTCCAATTTGGGAAAACCTCTCCAGGACTTCCCCGGACTCCATCCATGCCAGTCAATAACTAACTATGATCCTCTCCCCTCCCCCCACCCCCTCGCTGTAAGGGGCCCATCCAGCGCTGAGTCATGCCTTTATCCTGCATAAACCTTGGACGCGTGGGCAATCTGCAGGACGGTCAAACCAGACTGAGCTTTGTCATCTGTGGGCAAGAGACGCCGAATGTGATTTCTGAAAATGATGTTAGGCGAACATAGAATGAAGCCACCATGATACATACACACACACACACACACACATCTTATTCTTCAATATGGTTCTCCTCTCTTTTTCACATGCACAAACACATTCTCCTGTATATTAACTCTTAATTTTCCTGCCATTGTGGTTGTGAACACCAGGGGGAGTGTGAGAGGTCGTGTGTCATTTGAGTGTGCGTTTGTGCGCGTGTGCAGCAGCTGAAAGGATCCCTGGATGAGAGCAATAGCCTGACTATGATGTGTCACTGTCATGTTCTCGTTAGTGTAAATGAGAGGCTTTTTATTAGTGGCTACGCTCATGTGAACCCTCTGTATCGATTGTAAAATAAAATAAAGCATCTGTGTGTAAAAGCTACTAAGGCGAGCCAGCCTTTCTAATGTATCATACAGTTGTTGACTTGAGTTAGAGCGGTGTGAAGATCAGTGTTGAAGGTTGTCAAGGTGACAGTGATTAACAGTAGCTGTCTGAAGGTGCTACTCGCTTAGTTATGGTTCTTTTGCTGTAGGTGACTGAATCCTGGTAGTTTTGTAATATTGTTATTGAAATGATCTATCGCAGAGGTGTGTATAGCTAAATAAGTTATTGATGTTCACAGTTTTTTCAAGATAATTCATGATTGTTCCTTTATTTGATGTATAGTTATTTAAGAAAGAAATGGAATCTTTGTATGGCGCTTTGAAGAATAGTTTGGATTCATTTCATTTATCGCGAGAGCCAGTTTATGTCCTTCAAATGCGTCATTAGAGGAGTGAAGCTTTAAGAGGTTTTTGTGACGACGCATGTGGGCAACAGCACCCTCTATAGGATGAGGAATGTATCCCACTTTTGACGTGGTTTTGATTTTCTCACTCCCATCCTTAGATTTTTCTCACTAATGAGCACAAGTGTTCTCACGTGACGTCACGTTATGCATTTTAGTTTACTTTAAAATTTGAAACCAAACCAAAATTAGAGTAAATGCAACTAAAGTAACAAGGAGCAAACAGACTACAGGTTTGAGCAGTGAGCGTTTAAAGGGGACGCATTACTCTTGTATCTGCTTCAGAACAGAGCTGGCTTTTCTTAAAGAGACAATACCTAAACTGAATTGTTTTCATTCAGTGTGTACAGCAGTGCTGCAGCAAGGGAGATTAGAAGCGAATCAGCGTGTGTTTCGCACATCAAAGCCTCGTAAAGGTTTCGAAACAGCCCCTTAAATGCAAATAAGAACACAGATATCTGCGTAATATGTCCCCTTTAATTTGAGGGAACTAATGTCCATCCAAGCTGACCTCACATCTACACGTCCAACACCCACATAAGGTGCTATCCTGTGTTTGAGCTTCATAGGTGTGCCTTTTCCCTTTGAATACCCAAAAGATTTATGTACCTTTGCTACAAACTGGATTCATTGCTGTAGCAGAGTTTTCTGTGATGCTTGCTTCACCCAGCTGCTATGTATTTTTCTATAAAGGACAAAACTCAACAATAATCACGTTTGCTATTGATATAACTACAGTATTTAAGGGGATATTATAGAAAAAAAGGTCTTTCTTAACTTTGTGATTCCTCTGTGATATTTTTTTCTGTGAGATTGCATTGATTGTTAGTCATCTGGGGCTAAAACCACAAGGTTGCAGAGTAAATATGATTTCCTGTATGATACCTGTTCGGCGTGCTCGTGGACTGATAGTGATAAAGGTGAATAGGCCACTGCAACGTTCAGCAACATTTATGCAACATTTAATTGGCAAGAAATGATTAAATACCGGTCTCTCTCTCTTTCTCTCTCTCTCTCTCTCTCTCTCTCTCTCTCACACACACACACACATAATATCTGTAGTACAAAAGTAGGCCGTTTACCTGTGGGTCACTGAACAGCCAGAAACAAATTCAGCCACTGTCACAGCATTACACAACCTCAGATTCCAGGACAAAAACAGAACAGCTTTTATTACAACAAAAGAAGTTCCTGAAATACAGTACAAGTGATTTTCAACGCAACCATACGTCCAGTTTGCGATCGCACACATTTCTGTTACTTTTCAACACATGATATATATATATATATAAATATAGTGATGTAAATGATTCTGTGTCTATATGTGAAGCTCTCAACTTGTTTTCTTGAAAAGTAATGTGAATGTGTCTTATTTCAAACTAAACACATGGAGGCGCTGAAAGTGACAAATGGTGTGAAGAATTTTTAATCCTGTCTTAATTCAATGTGTGTGATTGTAACATTTTATTTATGAACCAGAAAAACACTCAAACATCAAATCAAAGTTTTAAACATTACTGTCGCTGGGCGACAATGGGTGTGTGTGTGTGTGTGCGCACGCGCGTGTGTGTGTGTGTTGTAACCTCCATTTAACTCCAAAGTTATTCTTTTTGCCCTGTTTGAGGATGTGAGTTGGAACGTCACAATATCATTTACCTGGATACTTTAATATGTCTATGGAGACTTTTATGAATACAAAATGTATAACTTTGTTATTATTGATTTTAACACATTATGGTTATACAATTATATGGATATCATTACCATTTTACTGCAATTATTATGATTATTTGAAGTGAAATTTGAGCCTCTGTGTTTTCTGTATGTGTGAATATTCAATAAATAGGTGTCAACAAGGTTTTATGGTGCCTCTATCTATCTATCTATCTATCTATCTATCTATCTATCTATCTATCTATCTATCTATCTAATGTCAGCTGTAAGTCTGTGGATAAACTTTAACAGAGGTTGTAGGAGCCAAAGATGAACTAGATGATTAGTAATTCATAAGATTATATTATTCTAAGATGTATAATTTAGTAATGTATAAATGTGATGTCATTGTTGTAACTTTGTTTATTGGATGACATCACTATTGCTTATTTTAAATAGCTTTACCTGTCTGACACCATTGTATGGCGGTAATGCACCACTAAGCTGGTTTGCCAACCACCATAAAGTTTAAAGAAGAAGACACCGTTGGAAGCAACACAGTTTTTTGACCGTACATTAGAACGTACTTTGGAACGTACATTTGACTTTGTAATTTCGTGTAATCTAATTAAACAATATAAAGGAAAGTTACCTAGTCTCGTCATGCACATGACAAATGCTGTTTGCAAGGCTTACCCAAGAGGTGACACATCTGAGCTGAAGAGGAAGCAAGACAAAGTGCCATTTCTTAGGTCAGTCATAGAAAAACAAAAATCTATACCCCAGCACGTAATCAACTATGAAATATGAATACATTTTACTAACAGAAAAATGCTTTGTTCACCCTCTTTCCTTCCTGCTGGGCTCTGAGGCTCGGCAGAGGCGGGTCAGAGAACCTCCCTCCCCTCACGCTCGCCAATAACAAGCAAAGAGGAGGAGACTGCTGCATGAAAACCACCTAACTTCACCTTTCTGATCCATTTCCAGTCCAGTCAGTCATCCACGGGCCTTCCTCCCACCATGGCTACACCTCTCACCGACCACGAGAAGCGCAAGCAGATCAGCATCAGGGGGATCGCGGGGGTGGAGAACGTTGCAGAGCTGAAGAAAGGCTTTAACCGTCACCTTCACTTCACTTTGGTGAAAGACAGAAACATTGCGACACCCAGGGATTATTACTTTGCTCTGGCTCACACAGTCAGAGATCACCTGGTGGGAAGATGGATCAGAACCCAGCAGTTTTACTATGAAGCAGACCCAAAGGTAAAACACTGAGGGCTTGGTGGGTTTCACATATACATGAGAATGTGGATCAAAATATTGAAAACCACATTCAATATTCCATGTTTACACTAGACACTGGAACTATACTTTCCTAATATGAAAACTACTGTATGTCCTTTAATAGATTTTGATATATGTTTCTGTCACTTGTCACCTGTGTGGCTATGCTTTGTATATTTCGAAACACATTCCTAAATATATTCAGAGGAACATTTTCTGTGACATGTTTTTATTTTGTACAGGTAGAAGAGGTGCATTGTTTTCATATTGCATCAAATTTTCCAGATTTCCACGAGATATTTCACAGAAATTACATCACGTTTACGCAACAATCTTTCAACAGCACCAACTATATTCATTTTTCACACTGCACGTTATCTACCTTAATTTGATAAAGACATAATCCAAAAAAGACCACTGTAAATATTTGAGTTTGTGCTCATTTTGCTGCATCTTGTTTTGTTTCTTCGCACGCTGCTTCCTGAGCCCAGAGGGTTTATTATCTTTCCCTGGAGTTCTACATGGGCAGGACACTCCAGAACACAATGATCAACCTGGGGCTGCAGAACGCCTGCGACGAGGCCATATACCAGGTAAAATTGGAAAAAATGGGGCGACAGCAGCCAAAAACATCTTGACGCTAGCATAACACACATACTTTTATGTTGCCTTCTTGTCTTTGCTACAGCTCGGCCTGGACATGGAAGAGCTGGAAGAGATGGAGGAGGATGCAGGTCTGGGGAATGGAGGTCTGGGCAGACTGGCAGGTATGAGGCAGCAGAGACGAGAGGGAGCTTGACGTGGTGTCCCAGCTCCTCTGAAGGGCACCGTGGAGAATTCTGGGGAGTGAAATCAGGGAAACAGAAAGAAAATCTTCATGTTGCTTTTAAAGTGGCACTGGAACAGCCAAAAATGTTTCCTGAAACCCAGCAAATGTATGAAATTACAGTCAGTTTTGCTTGCAACAATGCTCCATTATCATTTTCACCAATTTACAGTCTCATACCTCAGAAATGTTGCAACAGGCAAACCAGCAAACACACGCTTAGTTCCTCACCAGGACTATGAACCAACGTTGTTCTTCACTAAATGTTTTGTGTTTTCAATTCCATGTCTGATTCTTCATGTATCTCTTCACACAGCGTGTTTCTTGGATTCGATGGCTACGTTGGGTCTAGCAGCGTACGGTTATGGCATTCGCTATGAATACGGAATCTTTAACCAAAGGATAATAGAAGGCTGGCAGGTAACTGCACCCAAGAAGTTTTATACACTAAAGACAATTGACTAAATGTTGATTTAGCATACAATTCTGAGATACGAGGATTCACCCCCTCTATTATCTGAAATTCAGGATTCTCTTCACAGCTTGTGTTCAGGTTCAAAGTTGAATGAATAGAAGTAGGTCACTACATCAGCAGCTAATCATTAACTTAGCCTGCGGTTTACCCCCTTTAAGTCGCTCACAATAGCTGCTGGTGGTTTTGGAGAAGGAAGGAAAACATTGCGTATTTTGTAATAAGAGATCCCACAACTAAAGGATTTTGCCCTTTTTGATTTCTGATGGTTATTTGCTCCTCATCCCCTCAATGTAAACATGCACTGTTGAGCACCAAACCGGATTTTTGCACATCGACGAGCTTTGCACATCCAGTCAGTGATGCCGGGCAGTAGATGAAGAGACATTTGGTGCATTTTCTCCAGCATATAACATTAAGTCTGACATGATCGTGAGCCTGATTGTGTTTGATATGATTGTGTGATCATTTGATTTGTCACTGGAGAAAAATTTAACTTTAGAACTCTGTTTAGAGCTTAGAGGTCAGAATCCTTGTATCCCTGTAGTGCAGCATCATACTTGGGGGATTTCACCTTTCTGCAGGTGGAGGAGGCAGATGATTGGTTGAGGCATGGAAACCCTTGGGAGAAAGCCCGACCTGAGTACATGTTGCCGGTTCACTTCTATGGACGAGTGGAGGAGACGAAAGATGGATCCAAATGGGTCGACACTCAGGTACTGTAGTGCTGATAAGCAAGCACAAAGGCAATTTAAAGTCCTTACATAAAGTAAGGAATATAAAATCAGTTACAGATTAACTGATATATACAGATTCCCATGTTCTTATTTACATTTAGGGCGCTATTTTGACAGCTTTGCAAGGCTTTAATGTGAAAAACCTCTCTCCTTTACTGCTGCATCCCTGTGCAAACTGAGTGATATCAAGTCATTTTAGATACTGTCTCTTTAAGGCCCCTTCCCAAAAAGCCTGCTCTGTTCTGGCAATAACCACAAACTTGAAACACACATGCTGACCAAACACTTGCTCTCTGGCCTCATACTTTGTGGGTGGGTGTTTGGACTGTAGACACACGAGTTAGATGTTGACACCAACATGTTGCAGAAGTAAAAGACCAATCAAAAACTATATTTCTTGACTTCTGTATGTGTCAACCTCAGGTTTTGACACTTAATGATCATGATAATGATCAACATAAACCGTCTGTTATATTAAAATGCAAACAAGAGGCAGAATAAAAGCATAGTGTGTTCCCTTTTAACCCATTATTCTTGTATAATCCATCTTCTGTCTCTCCATGCGACTGCTGACTTTTCACTGTTTTACCCGTGCAGGTGGTTCTGGCCATGCCGTATGACACACCCATCCCCGGCTACATGAATAACACTGTGAACACCATGAGGCTGTGGTCTGCTCGAGCCCCCAATGACTTCAACCTGAGAGACTGTGAGCGACAAAGCCATTTTTAAAGACTTCTTGTGTAAAATTCACTTTTGCTAAACCGTCTCTGTGTTTCCCATGAGAGGAGGAAACCACTGCAGCACATGCAACGACATGACTGTGTTGCTAAACAGAACCAAATGCAGCAGTTTATACCTCTCTTGTAGACTTGATGTTTTTTACTTTAATTACCAGCACTGAAATGAACTCCTGCTCTCTTTAGTTAATGTTGGAGATTACATCCAGGCAGTGCTGGACCGAAATCTGGCAGAGAATATCTCTCGTGTGCTTTATCCCAATGATAATGTAAGTTCAATATATTAATACAATATAAGATCATTCAAAACATGTTGCTTTGTTTGTTCATGGAAAACATCACTGCATCAATCTGTGCTGTAGTTCTTTGAAGGAAAGGAGCTCCGTCTCAAGCAGGAGTACTTTGTAGTGGCAGCCACACTCCAAGACATCATCCGCCGCTTCAGGACCACCAAGAAGGGCACCGCTAGTCGCTGCACCTTTGAGAGCTTCCCAGACAAAGTAGGTTTCAGATTCACTTACATACACTGAGTAAGAGTATTTATAGCAGTGAAATATGTGTAGAGCGTCTGTTCTTAAGGGACATTAGTAAATGCATGTCCTTCCCCAGAAGCCTCAGTTTATGGCCAGTATGTTGAGGTAATGTGTTGAAATAGATGACAGGAAGTTTTTGTTTCAGAACACAAATTGAGAAATCTCCCACTCCTTCCCATTATTGAGTCATTAGGTTTGATGGACAACTAACAACAACAGAAATATTGTTTTAATTATACATCATTATTGTTTAGAATTTTGAATGGAGAAATTGAGTGTTACAGAAATCAAACACCTGCAGCTTTGCCCATCTGGTTGTGTAATCATCCATCTCATAATGCTGAAGGAAGCCCACAATCTGATTATATGCACTTTAACTTTACTGTCATCTCACCGTGGTCAAAACACCGAAAGTGAGAGATGAATACAACAAACTCTCATTGATTAAATCTTCTTGTGTCATTGTAACTGAAGCAGACATTCGTACTTTAAATTAAAAACAACTTTATGAACACAATGCAGCACCACAAGACTGCACAGAATTCAAACGAATACAGATTTCACCAGGAATAAAGGATGACCTCTGTCCGATTGGAACCCTGAAAAGACGACCACATGATTCTCCCTATCACTCCCTGGTCATGGGGGGATCAGTTGAGACCGAAATAGAATCAGCATTTATAAAATCCAAATTACTGATCTGTTATTTTCACTCAAAATGTAACAAATCAAGTAGGAGGTGACAGGATGTTGTGTTTTTCAGGTTGCCATCCAGCTGAATGACACTCATCCAGCCATGGCCATCCCTGAGCTGATGAGAATCTTTGTGGACATTGAGAAGCTGGACTGGGATACGGTGAGAGACAGTGAGATTTGGCTCAGCACATGGCATTAGACTGGAACCATTTCACTTATTCCAAGGGAGTTCAATTGAATAAAGCTGTAGACAGTGGTTAAATTCTTACATAATTATTAATACAGATGCAAGAAATATTCTGTTTGTGTAATTCTCCTGTATTATAGAGAAGTTGTCAGCTGGATTAGGAAATAAAAACCAAACAGAAGTAATAGTTCGTTTGATGCAAGAGATAAGATCACTGTTTCTTCACATCCTGTCACCACAGGATAGCATTCTTTACATTGAGTACTGAACTCCTCCTGTCTCGGCAGGCCTGGGACCTCACCAGGCGCACCTTTGCCTACACCAACCACACTGTCCTGCCTGAGGCCCTGGAGCGCTGGCCCGTGGAGCTAATGGAGAAGCTGCTGCCCCGACACCTGCAGATCATCTACCAGATCAACCAGATCCACCTGGAGGTACGTTAAAGAGAACAGCATTTGTGGTGTGAAAAACTCCAAAGTGCCTTGCATGTGTGCAAGATGTTCCAGTCCAGTAGCTATTTATAAACATCCATAACTCTGCAGGAAAGGAAATGTGACCTTATCAGAAAACAGAGAATATTATCCTGCTGTCACATTTCCCCTTTTCAACATTTCCCCTCCTATGGTTCAACAAAACTGTATGTCAGAGATTGATGAGACACAAAAAGTGACACAAATGTGACACACTATAAGTTACCTGCTTTGTTATTTCAGAGGATTGCAGCCCTCTTTCCAAAAGACATGGACAAGCTCCGGAGAATGTCACTAATAGAAGAACACAGAGCCAAAAGGGTCAACATGGCTCACCTGTGCATCGTGGGATCTCACGCTGTCAACGGAGTTGCCGAGATACACTCCAACATCATCAGGAATGGCGTGTAAGCCTTCTGCTGACGGTGCTCAACATAAAAACGTATAGGAGTTGGAAAACATAATGAACAAGGCTGCACAACCCTCAAAATGCATCTTATCTTTATCTTTATCTTATCTTATTGAGCTTTCAAGGACTGCACCAGGATGGTGGTGGTGCAGATGATGGACAGGGCGCTAGGGGAAAAGCGCCCAAAGGGTGCTTTGCTCTAGTTCTTTTAATGATAGAAAATTAGAAATATTTTAATCAGGATCTAAGAAATGCCAACAAATTTGCAGTATCGCTCAGAGTTAATATGTGTCATGTCATCTATATTTGGTTGTAACTGCACAGTTTGCAAATTTGGCAACCAGTTGCAAAGAACTGTGTGGATTATCAAAAAACAAATGACTCATTTTATAACGACATAAATTACTAACAGGCTCATCTAAATATCTTATGTGCCAAAGTTAAAGACTGGATGAAATTCATAGTTTTAATCTAAGGAATCCAGGGGAACATGGCATGGTGCTTTATAAATGGCTGATTTGGAGTAATATCTACACCAAATACATTGCAGATCAACACAT
>OMOW01038636.1:6680-19842 GCA_900312555.1 Lamprogrammus exutus
AAACCATACAACTGACCCTTGGATAAAGAGGTTGCCAACAAGAAAAAGGAAACAAAATACAAAAGAAGCATCAAAAATTAACAATAAACAGCGACAAGCTTCTAAATTGGGAACAAAAGACACCCGCAAGCCTGCAAAATAGCATCCTCTCTCTGGGGACTGAGATAACGCACAGAGAGATAAGAGTATTTAATTTTTAATCACCAATTTTGTTTTCTTTGTACTGTGTATAATATTCTGAGTACATGACTTGATTTGCAAAGAAAATAGAAGAAATCTGGCATTGAGGAGCCACTTAGACAGAGGCAAAGCCGAGAGGACTGCTGGAGTGGAACGGTAAAACAATGAACAGGAAACAAGTTCATGTCAACAGATCATTGTGCCATAATTGTTCACCCAGGGATGCTGTATACTTACCTAACAAAAGTGCAGCGCAACCTAAGCTATTAATCAAAAACAAAATGGAGCTTCGGGATGGACAACAAAGTTAAACCTAAGAATGTCTCCACACCTCTGACAGCTGCCTGGAGTATTCATTCTTTTCCTGGTGGTGGCTGTAAATGAGTGGAGCTTCTATGTGGAATGACATCATTATGAAGTTTATTACTTCTAAGAAAAAAAAAACTGCTGCTAAAAATGTTTTACACCACCTTCTGTGCATGTTTTATCCAGAAATTTCGTTTTTACTGGTGTAATTTTGATCTTGCAGTTGAGAGAAATAAGTGAGATCATTTTGTGTGAGTTGGAATTTTGCAGCTCGAACATCCACATGTTTAAGTGTCTTAAATATAATTAGCCAGAAAATAATGGGCTGAATCAGTATTCACAGTAGTGCACAATAGTCACTAAATGTAGTAAATATAGTACCAGAGGTAGAAAGTACACTACATACCATATGGTTCTGTATTATTCACAATTATCATGGAGTATTAGGCAACCTAGCCAAACAATCTCTACACTAGATTGATATTATGGGCTACAAACTACGAAGCACTAATTCTCTATGGAAAAGGAATGTAAAATGATACTATTAATGCATCTTTCCTTTATAAAAAAAAAATAAAAAATCAAATTGAATGTAGAAGACTTTTTTCATAGCACACTAACAATGTCAGGTCTATTGAAGGAGTAGCTCATTTGCATCCATGACTGGTCAGTTAAAACTAGACGTTAGTTGAGGCTGGCATCAGGCGGTTGTTTCTTCTCAAAGTAATGTTTTATTCAACATCTCGTGACATATACTTCAAGTTAGAGACCTTGCCAACCAATTAAATATATGATAATGTACATGCAGGGATGTACGAAGGTGACCTGTGCTTGTCTTATATTTGGATGACATTGAAAGCACTATTTGTTCTGATAGCAGGAGACCATAGATGTATAATGTGAGTTTTCTCTTTTTTAGTATAGATTGGTCAGTGACCTTCACTCTGTATGTGCGCCTGTCAGACTGGTGGTTTCAAAGTACCCACATGGAAGCCTGGGAGTGAGTTATGCTCAAGATAACTGCATTTGTTGGTGAACCACATCAAAGTGGAGAGGGATGTCTTAGTGAGCAGAAGCAGTGGAGCTCGAACTGAGCCTTTGATCATTCCAGGCTCTCTGATCATTAAAATATTGGATAAATAATTGATTAAAACCAGCAGAGCTTATTGTGCTCTGCTCCTCTATCCAAATTTATTCCTATCTTAAGACACAGCAGCTGTACAATGAATGAATTGTGCATGTAGATAATGGCCTGATAGAAGCATACAAATCACATTGTAGCACTTTCAGAAAATGTATTGTATACAAATAATTATATCACATATTGATGCAACTTGCCAAGTGAAGACATACTGTCTACAGTCATTGAATTCTCCAGCAGTGAGCTCCAGTATGGCCTGCAGACAAGCTGAAATGCTGCAGTAACCCTTTGTGACCAATGAGTGTCTGAGCTGTGGGATAGCAGCTTGGCACAGAGGTAGAGAGACTGGGTAATAATCAAAAGGCACAGACGGGAGGCAGGTAAGAGTTCATTCCAGCCATGCTTAAGTGACTGGAGGGTAGCTAATATCACATCTACAGTGCAAATCAAACCTGCAGAGTGCACAGACGAAGACAATGAAACCACCAAATGGGTATCTTGGATATTCAAAAAGAGAATTTCCAGTCAGTTCTTTTACATTGACTAATAAAGTCATCCCTCATAGAACAAACACAAAGAACTGAACAGTATAAAAATGAATTTAAAAAGTTAGTGGTGGTGCACTTTATATTATTATATTATGAATATGAATATATACTTTCACATCAAAGGAGTTTCAATTAACATTTCTACTAGTTTATTGACCTACTTATGTGTGTGTGTGTGTGTTTAGGGCATTCTGTGCAGCATTTAAATGCTGAAGTGCCATTTTCCCATGTGGAATATACATTTTGAAATTTACATAACCTTAAAGTATATTACATAAGAACAAATCTGAAGAATTATACAAAGATATGTATGTATTTGTTTTATCAACTTTTTGCAGTAAAGCTGGCTCATAACTCGCCAAGTGCCGTCCACAATGTCAACAAGGGGTTTTAATGGCTCATAAACTCAACTGCTTGACTAGTCTTGTAAACCCTTACTGGAACGATAATATACATTTGACAAATCGACTTGGTTTTCTACAATAAGCATGGTAGTTTTGCATGGCACAAGCAGTTTGTAGTTTTACCGGTACTAATGTGTGGTGTGAATTCAGAGGCAGAGCACATTGAAGAGAATGCCTACACGATAGCCTTGTGGTCAGTTTGAGCTAGCCAAATGATAGCTGCAGCACACTGCAGAAAATGTTACCCAGAAACTACTATCTGCACATTTGTTTACCACAAAAAATCAGCAGGTGACAGCAAACTTAGCCGCACTTATTTCAGCTCAGAGATCGTTTTTGTTTGCTTGTAGTATCATTTATTAATCAGCAAATCTTGCATATACAAACCTCTGTGTACTGGAGCCAGGCCTGGGTTGAGAGCTGAGCAAATTAAAGCACCAAAATCCATATACATAAGCCCAATATAATGACTCTACAGAGATCACTTTTTAACCCAGGCAGAATATCAACTAGTTCTGTTTCCATTTTTCAAAGTATAGAAAATGAATTGGCCACATCTAGATTTCCAACGTCTAGTTATTCCAATTTTTTGACACATTTTTATCCACTGAGCACCTCTGAGCAGTCTGGTTAGATGAGATTACAAAGGAACAACAATCAACTTCATATCTCTCTCTCTCATTCACAGCAATTACTACAGCTTCACAATGATACCCTTGGTTAAATGTCATTGGTATCTGTTCCACCATAAAATTCCAGCCTTTGACAACTTAAAAGAAAAACATTTTCTACGTTAATTGACTGAATAATATTGCACCTCTGCAGTGGGACAGTACCACAATACAGTTTTACTGTGTTAAAAAAAAGGAAAAAAAGGTGCATCAAGCCCATTAACTGCAGTTTGTGAAAATATTCTTTAAGGGTGTATCTCGTGATCATACCAAGCTACACTCAAAGTCTTAAAACATTTTGTCCCAGGAGCCGTCATGCTCTTAATATTTCAACACTAATGAGATCTGACGCTCCTATCACTGCAGCCTCCCACATAATAGTTCATTTCGTTGTGTAAATACCTTTGAAGTTGGAGGAGAGGCAAAGTACAGAAAGCATGCCAGCTAGTCCCGGTCTCTCATGCTGCCAAAGCTCGCCTTTGCGTATTTCATATGTGTTGCAACTCTGACTCAGGGTTCACTGGTTGGGCTCTCTAGTGCGCCGCTGTTAAATTCAGCTAGTCTCAGTGCATGAAGTCTGTGGAAATAATGGTCTGGCAGGACTTGTCAGGACTGCTCAGTATTCCAAAATTGTCAAGGAACTGCCACAGCATTCGACTTCAGCTGTTTAGTGAAGGTGGGAGGAAAGCATATGGCCTATTACTTATACAGACTTATATGTAGCTGAATTTAGCAATGGGAGGAAAATTTTCCCATTGATAAATTGTCCGGTGGCTGTCACACAATCACACTTAAAATGACAAAAAAATACAGGCATATGTGTGCATAAAATACAAATATTCACAAAGGAAAACTTCAGCATGGATGCCATCTGCTCATATGTGCGGCCACAAGAGATAGTACTGTCTCAGCCAAGAAACTGACGAGTTCAAGTTTACATGCCTTATAATTCTGGCAAACGCAGCATGTCTTAGACGGTGTGATAAAACTGTTACAAACAAAACACCTCCTCATCAAAGAGGACTAATAAAGTCCTCAATATACTTAAGTGTAGTCTTAGATAAATAGAATCCCCATTTCCATCTGCATTGGTGTTCAGTTGTCCAAAGTGTATTGACGTACTTATTGACATTCAATGAAGGGAAACCCTCTTAGCAAACTACACAGAGTGGTGTAAATCCTATACACTTCTTGAGTGTGCACGATTAGGAACTTTCCTTTAACACAATTACTAGAGAGCAATAATGTCACAGTATGGTCGAACCAATTTTGATTTACAAGTGGACAACATGTTGCCTTTTCACCAGCTTATTATTATTAATTGGTCTATGTATGTGTTCCCCAGGACAATCCCCCCCTCGCCTCACTCTTAGTGAGGTATTGATCCTCCCAGTGCACCAGCCCCTCCTGATTTCATTAGGCTAGCTGCTGTTAATTACTCCACACTCTAACCTTTCGCTGTTTCATTTGGACCGACAAATTGGGTGAATTAAAAAGGGGAGGTAGGAAGAGGAAAGGAAGTAAAGAAAAAAAAAAAGCTCCCTGGCAGCTGTGGTGGTGGACCCCCACCCCCTTTCTGTGGCGGCTTGTGTCAGAATCCCAAGCGGCGTAATAATTAAAAAAGTTCATCAATGTTCTCTTTGCTCATCAAATTATGCAGAAGGAGGCTACTCTGGTAATTGTTGCAGAGGATTCATTTAAGGAAACCATACCGGCTCGATCTACTATAGTTGTCTGGGGAGTTGGGCTTTTCTGCCTTCTTTATGTAAAGGTTCTTAGCTTCAAGTATAATTAAAACACAGTTTATTCTTTTATGCTTATTTATTCACATGGATCATGTGACAGACATAACCTCTACATTAGACTCAAAACACACCACCTCTTTTTACAGACGCACCAATTTGTCCTCTTAGGGGAGGCATTAAAAGCGTATGATTTGACACATAGCTGCAGAGTTATAATTAGAATTCATTTAATACTTTACGTCATGAGATTACATGCATAGTGCGAGGCATCTAAAGCATACTTAAATTGCACGGGATGTAATTGATTAACCATAAGATACTGGGAGCCAAATGATGAGGCTCTAAATCCATGGTAAATCAATATAGCCACTTCCTACACATCAAGGGATTATTGACAGAAATTACTACCTGCGGTAATTGCTGAGTTACAACACACCAGTTAATTTTTGGCACGGTACATTGCTGTGTTTACCTCTGCATGTGAAGCTAAAACATCTAAATACTTTGAGTGCTTTAAGTAATCAAGTGCAATAAAGTGGAATGTTGTAGTGTGGATACATCACCAGCGACGAGTGACATTTATACAATCTTTTGGATTCCTTACATGAACAATGCCCTTTCCTCAAGGTTGAGCACATTCTTGCTGAAAGGATTCTACATGATTCAGAAATGATCCATTCAGAGTACTCCCTTTGGCTGAGATAATAACTTCATCATAATTAGCTTGTGGTGCTCAGGAGTGTTGAATTGTCGGTTGCAGTGGGATCTGGGCTGATTTATTGCTTGATTTAATTACGTATCAAAATTCAATTAGACATGCTTTCAACCAAATTCAAAGAGAGTTTTGTCAAGCTGTCCCTTGAAATTAGTTGCAGTTTGAAGGACATCCTTCATGATGCAGTGACATCTAACTTAATAACATTTGCTATAATCATTCATGAAACGCATGACGAAGATGGAAACAAAACTGCAAAAAAACAACAACCGCTATGCCAGTTTTAGAGAAGCTCTTTTCTTTTTTAACATTCCATTACTTGTCTCATATCCCGACTGACATCAAACAGAATCAAATAGTGCAAAAACAGATTCAGCACTGATGTGAAGAGGGCTGCAAGCAGTTACCAAGTGAAGATAGCAGCAAAATGCTCTTTGAGGTTGACTACGCACAGCTGAAGAAACGTCTGGCTTTTTTAAAACCAACATCAGTCACAGCCTATTCACCACCTTTGGCTCCCAAATACAGTGAAAAGAAGGGGAGCTGCTGTGAATAAGTGTCAAACCACCCTCCAAGAGCTGCACTGATCTTTACTTCTATGCATGCTCAAAACATCATGGTATCTATGCTAAGAAGCCAAAAAGTGAAGGGGTATTTCCGCAGGAGGTGACCAACTGAAGTGCAGCCTTTTATCAGTGCTGTAAATATACTCTGACAATTTTATTAGGTACACCTGAGTAATAATGGATAAGGTGCTCTTTGACCCTAGGAACTGCCAGATCTTTGAATTATAGATCCACCCAGGTGTTACAGATGTTCCACAGGGACTTTGATCCGTACTGACTTGACAACATCACATAGTTTTTGCAGTTTTTTCACTGACACTCTGAACAGCTCAATTTCACCTTATCCCAAAAGTGCTTTATTGGGCTGAGATCAGGGGACTGTGCAGGCCCTTGTGTAGAACTAGTGTCCCGATGGATCCTGCTCCTGGAACCATCTTGAGACAATGACCGATTATATTATTAGAAAAATCAATTAAAAAAAATGGTACTGTGGTCCTTATGAATGTTTTTATCTGGTCAGCAACAATGCTTAATTAAAGGAAAACTCCACTGTTTATTGTGTGTATGGAGGCTACTTGTCAATGCTACCTGCATTTAATCACACCCAGTATTAGCTGAGAAAAAGATATTTTTATCTTTTTAGTCAAGCTGTTTCAGCCCTTACACACATACAAACACGCTTTGTATTTCAATGCGGAAACACAATACATATAATGATACAGTACACAAAAATGACCATATAAAGGGTGTATCATATAATTATATCCTTAACAGCAACATAATAGTAGCTTAGTTTGTTTCTGATAGCAATAATGGTATTTCATGTCCTCATGTTGGTGTGGGCAACGGAATTGGGTAAAATGTGAATGTGCTATTGAGCAGAATGTAAAAAAAGTGACTTCGTTTGGGATACTTTGCACTCACACACTTCACATTTTTGGCTGTGAGAACTGTTCCAGTGGAAGAGATCCATTCTGTCAGGTGCCCAGCTTTTCCATCTCAATAACATTCATTCAGTCTTTTCTTGAAACAGCGAGGTTATACCGAAGTTTGAAAGCAAAAAAAGAGCGGTTTGGTTTGCCAAGCCCCTATAAAATTGAATGCAGGCATAAGCTCCAACGCAAAAGTTAGCATACACTTGACAACAATAGCATTACCATTTTAATGATGAAGTACGTTTCAGCTACACCTGCAATTATCCCCTCCAAGGTTGGCTGTTGCCCCTAGGTTGGTGACAAAGGTTTAGCTGGCCTATAAGGAACCTCTCAGCCCTGTCTGCATGTACTGTCTGCCTGCATCATGAGTCACAAAGACTTGAGTCACTGTCTGGAGGAGTGAGCGGCATTAATGTGGAGGTGCTCCAAATAAAGTGGCCATTGAGTATACTTGTCAGAGAGGAAGCATGGTGGAAAGGAGAACAGAGGCAGAACGCCTCACTTGGTGTCACAACTTCAACTTTTCCTGGTAATGTTAATTTGTAATCTGTTTGATTTCTCTGCCATTGACAAGCCTGACAGTTTTTTTCATTGAAAGTGGCAGAGGCATTGTCCATAGAACGTGATGTGCAGTGACACACTGTATCAAGGCCTGATGTTTGAAGCAAACACCCAGAATCACTCATCATTGTCATTCACTGGCAAACAAGACACACAATGATGACAGTGATTAATGATTCTCAATGCATCCATGGAAGTGATCTCCTGAAAACTGGGCGCTTCATTTGACTTAACATTAAACACACAGTTGGCAGCCATATGCTTGGCTGTGATGTCATCCAGTCGGTCTTTTCTGGGCGGTAAAATATTGTCACTGTCATTCTTTGCAGGAAATGGGGCTTCACATAGGAGCTCGCGTGACACTTAACACTCTAAACGACTGTGCCTTTGCTGTGCATTTCAGTCCGGAACTGAGAGAACTGTGAAAACACTTTATTAATATATCTAAAAATAATTGCCTAGCCTTTCTCTTGGCTGAACTGTTGACTACTCGCACGTCAAAATGATTGCTTTCACTGATGTTCGAGCCACCAGCAAACTGATCAATGTGTAGGAGTTAATTTTTATCTTCAAGTATCAACTCTATCATGGACTTTACTGCATTGTTATTGTGCTGCAATAATGTGAGTATAACCATAAAGGGTATTGCACTTTTAAAGGCACTATTTATGATCCAAGTGCAAACAAAAGGATTCCCACTAGCGAAACAAATATTCTCTGAAACACATGACTGAACGCTGCTATTACCATCAAATTGATTAACACATCTGTAATGTCTCAGGTTAAGTAAGGTGAGTGATGCCTGTAAATACTGAAGAGAAGGAGGCCAATATTGCCAATTACGATCAATTTACGTAAACAGAAATGTTTTTTTCCATAAAGACAACTATGCTTACGACTTTAGTTCAAATGATTATGATCAGAATAAGGAAACATATCTTTTAAAACTTAATTATGTTATTTCTATATTTTTCTATCACATTTAATTCTTTGATCACGTGAGCTTTGTTTAATTAAAGCTACAGTAAGGGGATATTTCTTAGACATGAAACAGCTGATACACTTTTATTTTCCCGAAATTGCTGCTATATAATGTCCTAGTCATAATGAATTCCACTGCTGCCATTTAGCGTCTGTAACACTTCCCACTGTCACACTCATCACACCTCATAAGTAAATTTTGAGGGTGTTGAGTGGTGCTATCCAATGAAAGATAGTGTCAGTAAGTTTTAATATAATAAATTAGTTGTTTGCTCTTTTACCATGCACAAAATTATTCTTTGTAAAGGTTTATTTTATAAAAAGAAAAAGAAGTAAAAGTAAAATAAATGATAATAATAGGGCCAGCACACCTGTATTTTTAGAAAAATACACAAGAAGAAAAACTCAAGTTGTGATGATTACAGAAGCATGGAATGCAGTCTGAACACAAGCACTACTTTGACCACTGCTGCTACCGTTAAAATATTAACAGTCAACATACTCAATATTCAGGAAGAGACACTACTTCTTCCACCATCTCCAGTGAGACCAATGCCGAGTTCATGAATATTTTCTCAGGTAATCCATGTGAATGTGAGAGCCACACAAGAAAATAGTTACCACTTCTGCCTGCAGTAAATCTTTCTCTTGCCTGGGTTAGCCATTTTAAACTACTACATAACAAGGCAGACGCTTTTGTATTTACATACTGGATTACAGGTTTTGGAGTGGCTTATTTTGAATGCTTATGGTAATGTCTATGTACAACACAGTGTTTTATTAAATGCTATCTTCAATCGGCAACTCGTTTCCAGGATACAGTTTTCAACTTTTGAGAATGCCATGGTGACAATCGTCATAAAAAGGCAGTGGTAAAACATTGATGAAGCACAGAGGGAAGCCTCACAGTCATAGCCCCATGTGCTCCATGCATACTGTCTCTTCCTAACATATGTGGATGTCAATTTTTCTGGCAGCGCTGTCAGTTTAAAGTGTGCCATTGATGTGACTCAAAAGCCACAGAGTAAAGAATTGTCTCTCTTCTTCAACCTGCCTCACCCAATTGGGGTCCATCACCATCACCAAAACAAACTTACCCTCGCTGCCAGAATAATTTTCTCCTCCTCTTCTACCACTGAGCGCCCGCTATATTAATATCTTTATAGAAGGCAAATGTGTGCTCTAGGACACCAGTCCCATGTGGGGTTTTTTTCCAAACCTCTTGCTGTTTCTCTGGCCACAGCTAAGTGCATTAACATATGTTCTCACAGTGCACAGTGCTACTCTGCATTGGTAAATGCCTTATTACAGCGAGCCCCGCTCTGCGCTCTTCCATTGAATATCCATAAGTAGTAAAACACAGCCATGGATGTGTCTCACATGACAGGGGGGCTCCTTAACATTTAGTCAGAGGCCCCCTTTGTCAAATTGATATTCCTCCCACTCACAGTAATGGCGGGTGGTAATAATGACAAATAAAGGCAATATTGCTACTTGATGGTACACACTGAGCATAATAAGGTCATCTGCTGGTTATGTTTTTTCTGTCATATTTATGCCTTTTTTAGCATGCAAAGTCAAATTCTCTCAGTATGACTTACATCTCCAAAGACTATGCCAGTGTGAAACATGCAAAGGCATTGGGTGAAAAAAATATTGTGAGCAATGCAACACATTCTTGCCTGGAGAGCTTATATGCTTGTAATGATTTCCAAACTGCAATTTCCTATTATTTTTCACCCATTTCTGTTGAAGTCATGCGCGGTATTCAAGAGTTCATGAAATCTGATGGAAGAAAACTAATGTGAATTGTGCAGTGTGTCTGTTGTCTACACAGCCTCTTGGCACACGCTACAATATACCGAATAAACAGAAATAGTAAGAGGAAAGATAATGAGGCACATAGAGACGCCTCTCAGAGTCAACCAGGATGTTCTTGACAGGCCATCACAGGTTTACGCTTAAATTAACGGATGGAGATACGAACCAGTTATATTAAAGATTCGAGAACCTAACCAGAGTATAAACAAGGAGATGATGACATATCAGAAAATGCTTGACACATTAAGATGAACTACTCGTGGTGCTTGATTAGCACCTACAGCAAATGTGTTGCTTGTGTGTGGATTATACATTGTGAAACAGACACAGTGCTCATTAGGCTATGCATGAAAGCAGCATTGACTGCTGCTAAAGTATACCTTTAGGTAGAATGTGTTTTTGCCTCTCAAACAGCCACAGGGTCATTGCAGTTACACTGTGAATATTCTTGAGTTAGGTATTTGTTGAATTATTTGTAATTCTTTATTAAACCAGCGTGTGTGTGGGGGTAGTCTGTTTTGTGGATTTTATCAACCTAAAAACAGAAAGAAAAACCTTATTGCTCAATCTAATATTCTTTTGTCTGTGAAAGCATAATTTGAGTTTATGGATAACACATCGGAGGCCTGGTGGTGACATTTTCTGGCATCTCCAGATTTTTCACTCCGTGCTCATCCGGTGCCATTCCAAAGGTCCGACAGCCCATTATTCTGACACCCCAACAATCCGAAAAACCTCCCATTGGATCAAAAGCCCATTAGTCGGACGGCCCACTATCCCAAAAACAAATACCCCAAATACTCCAAAAATACACACTTTGAGTTGTGGGAGTTCAGTGACTGCCGGTTTTAACAGTGTCTATGCACTTGATGAACTGAAGAAGCATATGGACCATAATTTCTCACATTGCTGATTTATTTATGAATCACCATTACTCTTACATATTGTTGCTTCTCCAACGAAATGTCCAATGTCCACGAATATCTGATATATCCAATCCAAGGCAAAAGAACGCGGCACAACTTTCCATGTCCTTTTGTAGTTTTAGTTGCAGCAAGTGAGATTGTTTACAATGGCAATGACAATCATAACATGATTGTTTATATTGTGTGTTTTGTTTACATAAACCATGTACACCTAAACTATTTACAGTTTATGTTCTTTTGCCCATGCATGATGACGCAACCAGGAAATCAACACAACAAGGTAACAACTTCTCCGGTCGTTCAGTTTGTTAGATTACTTGGATTATATAACCACAATTTAAATAATCACACACTACTAAGTTGAACTGCTGAGGCACAGTTTTAAACATGATTTAAATGCACCCACACG
The DNA here is from genome assembly GCA_900312555.1 of Lamprogrammus exutus. Classification (NCBI taxonomy): domain Eukaryota; kingdom Metazoa; phylum Chordata; class Actinopteri; order Ophidiiformes; family Ophidiidae; genus Lamprogrammus; species Lamprogrammus exutus. The sequence continues at coordinate 18,590 of OMOW01038636.1, forward strand.
CATTACAAACATGATTTAAAGGAACCCACAACATCCCCGTTAAACAATGCACAAACACCTAACATTATACAGAGATATGATGTTAACACTAATATGCTCCTACTACTGTGTTTTCAGATATTCATGGACATGGGACAGTTTGCTGGAGAATTAAGAATATGTAAGAGTAATGGAGGTTCATTAATAAATTAGCAATATGAGAAATAATTGTCCGTGTGCTTCTCCAATTCATCAAGTGCTTGAAACTGTTAAAACTGGCAGTCACTGAACTCCCACAACTCAAAGTGTGTATTATCGGAGCAATGGGTTTTTGTTTTCGGGATAGCAGGCCGTCAGACTAATGGGCTTTCGGTCCAATGCGACGTTTTTCGGACTATTGGGTTGTCGGAATAATGGGCTGTTGGACCTAAGGGCAGTCCCCGCTCATCCACCATTTTGTTTTAGTTGTGTCTGGACATGTCTTGTTAATTGATTTACCCAATAAAGCAACAGGCATTAGTGACTGACTAATGTACTCATTGTTGATGTCATTGCCTCCTTGTTACGCCTATTCCACACAGGACACAATAAATATAAAACATATCTTTCTATGGGGTCATCCAGACTGGTTGTGTGCGTTAGCGTTAGTGCTAGCTTGCTAACTTGAATGAATAAAGTTGTGAGGGCAGAGGATTGTTAGAGACAATGAAGTGACAGGACGTCCCTGTTTTTGGTGGCCTTTCCCCAGCTGTGACTGTGATTGGTTCACACTTTGCACGTTGCAATCTGAAAATGCTGGGGATACGTCAGCGTTGAAAAATTGTTGTCCATTTCCTCGCTCGCATTGGTGTTAGGGTTTTCAAGATTCTCATTTTTAACTTTAGTTTCTAAATGAAGGTGTATCAAACACTATAGAGTACTGCAGGCTGGAATTAGTGTCATCTTCCACAGCACTGCACTGATTTATAATGGTAGCAAGGAAAAAATTAGAGGCCAGGAAACATCACTGAAACATGAAGGCATTTAATAATACTTAGCTCATGAATAAAATCATTAAAAGAAGATCTTCAATAACTTAGACCACAACCATGAAACTTGAGTTTTGTGATTTATGATTCTCCAATAAGTTAGAGGTTTTAGATTAAATAGTTTTTTTTTTACATTTATATATATTTATTTAGTTATTCGTTATTTTCAGGCCAAATCAGCTGCGAGCACAACTGTTCAATATTTTGATATCTGTTTTGTACATGCTCCAGGATCAGGATCTGAGA
>OMOW01038722.1:1958-26365 GCA_900312555.1 Lamprogrammus exutus
GGAGTGCATGAGCGACGGCAGCAGAATGCAAACAGAGAAAAATGTCCAAAAGTTCATTTCAGGAAAACAAAATGCACGAACAAGTTTAATTTCTTACTTGGCCAACGAGTGCAGGTGCAATAGTTGAATTTATGTGCTCCACAGCCTGTGAGACCCCTGCGAAAGAGAGATGAGGGTGATGTGAATTCCACAGCATATATGGGAGAAATCATGTATTGATTCATGCAACTGATATTTCCTAATTGGATATTTATAGGAAGAGTACATGCAAGAGAAGATCATTATTTAACTGAAAAACATCTCACTGCTACTTGTGCACTCCTTTACATTGCATTTCAAACATCACTGCACTTAAACATGTCAATGCAGGCAATGTCGGTTCACAGTCAGTTAATCCACAGGCTGCAGTAATGAGCGGCACGCATGCTTTACAGAAAAGTCACCATGCGCATCATAAATGGTAAAGATATGTATTGAATTATTAGTATAATTGTAATTTCAGTGTAAATAATTGCTCAACCATTTTGGCAAATCTCAGCTCTTAAGTATGCAGGACAGGTGATGGAAACTCACTAAGCCCTTCACATCTGGCAAAGAGGAAGAGAGATAATAGAAAGTAAGAATGATACAGAAACGGCAGATAAAGTTGTTTGCCTTGAAAAATGAAACTGAGGAGACATGAAGCCTGTTTATTTTTAACACGCAGACAGAAACGATACGCCACATATTTAGGTATTCTGTCCTATTAAAAGAAAAAGTGAAATTCAAACCTTTCCCAAGGTAGCGCGACTTGTCATTGTCCCTGAGCTCCAAGGCCTCGTAGATACCAGTAGATGCACCGCTTGGTACAGCTGCTCTGAACAAACCTGACACATGTAGAAAGGAGCAGAAAGAGGACAGTGATGATGCAGCTCACAACACTCATTTAATTATACGCCAGGGAAAAGTAAAACTATTCAATGAATCACCATACGCAACCTCATTGACATAATTATGGGCAAAAACTTAATTATTTGTTGTCGTTATCCTAAATTGACGCTTACCTTTGTCAGTGTAAAGGTCGACCTCGACAGTGGGGTTTCCACGGGAATCAAAGATCTCCCGGGCATGAATCTTGACAATGGACATGGTGAGGAACCTTGAAATGAGACACACAAACTGTCACTGTTAGGGGATCCACTAGAAGAGACACCAAGATGCACTGTAACCTGTGCCAAGTCACATATAAGACAGAAAAGTTGTCTCAAGTGGATGATTGCTTTTGGTCTAAAATCCTTTGCTCCCTTGCTCTTTCATCCTGAAGGCTTAATACTAAAATATCCTGACCCATCCTCAAGCATGCTACAATCCTAATAGGATTAGCCTGGTTAGGCTCTCATCTGATTAATCACACGGCAGCTAGGATGCACAAGTTGCTGCATCTGTTAAAGGTTATGTGGTTCAGATGAACGGCACTTTTCAGTCATAGCAAACTGCTCTCCTGTGAACCCATAGCAACATCTTATTACTTTTAATCCCTCCCCTTTGGCTGCCATGTGCCATGTCTAGTAACATACTAACCAATGAAATGCCTTTTCTGGAATGCATGCCATATAAGGAACAATACGGAAACGGATATTCCTGTTGCAAAATGAATTAATACTGCATATCAGGCGAGACTGCTGCAGACACACTTAATCTACACGCAACGCAGATTCACTCCATGAATTCAAGGCAAGTCAAAGACAAACTGATATCAGCAATATGGTTTGGTGATTTATCATGAGAAAAGTTTGACTTTTGATGAGATCAAAAAGCTTGGAGAAGTCTTTTACCTGACACTATTAACTGTTTTTACTGACGATTGTATAACTGGACTTCCTATAGAAATCATAGACATACATTAACATATTTTGCTGACTCATATTTATTGCAGTGACAGGTCATTGGCCCCTCTTTGGCTCATATGTGTCACTTCTTGGGTTAGCCTAGTAAACAGCATTTGTTACACTCACAATGGGTCTAGGTAACTTTCCTTTATATTATCTAATTCGAAAAAGACAAAATTACAAAGTCAAGTATACATTCAACTGTACTTTCTAATGTGCGGTCAAAAAACTGTTCTGTTTCCAATTCTTCCAAAATCACTAACACAGTATCAGACTCTACAACTTACTTATATAGACTATAGTGTAACAAAATAGTGTCATCAAGTTACAACAGTGATGTCATTCAAACTAACAGAGTTGCAACAATAATGACACCAAACTATCAAAGTTGCAACAATGGTGTCACACTTATACGTTACTAAATTATACATTTCAAAACAATATGGACCTCATGAAATACTAATCATCGAACTCATATTTGGCTCATACATATATATATTAAATTTATATAACTTCAAGTGAAGAGCTTCTGATGTACAGTGTTAGATGACCGGGCACCTAGACTTGCATAACTATGTAGTGATATAATTATTTTCATTATTTATCAACCTATTGATATCAGATTAGATTAGTTTGATGCCTCGGTTTTATAAAACATTTTTTAATTTTAATCAATATACAAACCATCACGATAAAGTTTATAAAATTTCCAAAAAACGTGGTGACAAATTTCACAAGTTCCTAGAGTTCTAAATGTCTTCAAATTTCTTTACAGCAATTAAAAAGCACAATGGGGTTAAATTTACATTCATTTCACACAGCAAAATGCAGGAAATAGGTCGTTTACTGATGATTAACTGAATATTTCAACACTACTTTTTGTAAATTCCGTGGCTGCTGAAGCAAAGCAAGTCGGACTTGTAATACTTTATTAATCACCGTGGGATTAATATTATCAAGTATTAAAATCGATCTGTCATATGGCCATCATTAGCTATATGCACTAGCAACAGACTGGCTTACTTTAGATGATAAAACCAGAGCACAGAATCTAAGAGGCAGCGTGCCCTTAAAGAAGAGCAAACAAACAAACAAGCAAATACATGAGCAAAAACCCCACGGGTGACACTGACAGTACCTGGTTATAAGACGCAGACAAGTGGAGAAGGTCAATGCAGCACGAGTGAACGCAAACCCAGGAAGAGAGGAAGTGTTTCCTCCTCTTTGTAGGTATACGCTCGTTGCTGCCTCCCACAGGTCACAATTGGGAACTACATGTACCAGCTTTGAAGGACTAGTCAGGTCGGTTACTCTAGTAAAACTCGCAGTAATGGAAAATACAATTATCCGCCTGGGTCCGTGAACTGGATTTCACTTACTTCATTCTAACCCGTGACGTCGACATTTATTTTACATTTTAAAATGAGTCTTCTCACCCTGTAGAGCTCCCGTGGGTGTCAGGGATGCCCGTATAAAATGTGCAGCAGTTATGTGAATTATGTGTGATTTATAGAAAAACGGATAAAGGAAAAGCCAAACGAATACGAATACGTTTCATGTTTGGTTCTAATAAAACGTACATAGGCAATGTGTCGATTTAACCAGCAGAGGGGGGTATTTGGGTAACTAATGGAGCAGTGTACGCCATTATAAAAATGTATCTGTGGCAGTTGGAACAGAAACATTAAAGTCAAACTGTTGAAATAATTAGAACAACCATAAGAACATGGCTTTAATTCGTACAAAAGACATATTTTCATATACTGCCAACTACATACTGTACACAATTTACCATCAAAGGCTGGATGGTCTTTATTCCTTCATGTGTTATAACTCTGATTCAAAATATAGAAAATGGAAACATGCATATTCTGCAGTTTCTGTAACATTGACAAAATTACAAAAATGTATATGATATGTTTCAGAATCATGTAAACAGGTGTGTTAAGACATGGAAATTTGCATAGAGTGCAAAGTTATGGAGGTATGACACTGAAATGACCCTTCTTACAGGTATACTGTACATACTTTTACAAAGAAAAACACTGTCACCTGAATGTTTGCTGATGCTATTGGAATACACTGAAATTAGTCTTTCTTGGTGTTTACCATATACAGTATATTTTGTCACATTATTGACATTGATTGAATGTAAAAGTAGTTAGGGTCTTCAACCAAATTTCTTCTTTTTTGTGTCCTTCATATAAAAAACGGTGTCTGAGCTTGGTTATCTGTAGAATCTTCAGTCATTCGCAGTGTGTTCAAGCTTGTGAAAGTTTGAAATGCTTCAGGATTTTGTTTGTTCTTTGCTGTGGCACTGGGCAAGTCTTTTGCTGGAGTGCAAAGCGCCTTCAGCCTCTGAAAGGAAGAAGCAAGGAGCAATATTCCATTAATCTATCTCAATCTCATCTCAATCTAATCTGTTTCAATTATGATTGGTAAAATTTCTATTTCTATCGTTATTCTTTTCTGCTCTCCATTGTTTCTTACAGTAGAAGCATGTGGTCATACCTGTGTCAGTGTTCCAGGTGTGACACTCACAGCGTACAGCATCCACAGAGGTACCATGAGAGTTGAAGAGAGAGTAAAGAACCCTCCTAAGACATAGCCCCACCAGGGGTATTCATATGTGTTGTTGAATTTGAGCGGGGCATATTTCACCAAGGAAAAGAGAAATATGCACTAAATGAAGAAAAGTAGAGACAGAAACAGAAAATAAGAAAAACACGGCCATATTTTCAGACACTGATAATTCGAGAGACGGAAAGAACCAGGGATTTTGTTGTTGTTTTTGTGTCTTATTTGGGTATTTGACCTTGCATTCATAGTTTGCAATCTGAAATTGTATGCGGGAAAAAGAGGAAAATGAAGTATACTGTGAACACAACATACTTTATATGTACTTTACATATACATTTACATATAATGTAATCGGGTTGTTTGGGTGAGCTGTGAGAGATTTGAACATAGCCTGAGGAAGTTTTCCGTGCTCAACTAACAAAACAAAGGTCCTGCTATTTCAAAAAGATGCAGTTCCTCAAACTCCATTACTACCCCTTTCATTTATTTGTGTAAGTCATTGTTATGATTTTCTTGAATACAGAACTTGTTCTTAGTAAACCTTTAAAAAACAGCAGGATTTGATCTAAAATCATTACACTGGTTAACCTATCTCTAAACAAGCACGCTGGAATCCCAGTACTTACAGTGCAGACAGCCGGTGTGAAGAACTTCCAACAATACTTCATGAAAGGCCATGGCCGATATCCAATCATGTCCTCTATATTATCATATAGACGATCTGCACCTTAAGAAAATAAGTCCTGTTAGCATCACACAGCTACTTTTTATCATTAGCTTCCATGCTGTATATGCTTATTCTTGGTGATCTACATGACTTTGGCATAGAGTATTGGTGTCTTATAAAACAATGTGTACATGTTTGAAAAAATGGACCAACTGTCAGATTTTAAGAGGTTAAAAAGCGCCTCTTACCATAGAACCATCCAATGCAGATGGACTGGATAATGGCAAAAAACATAAGTGTCATTCCACTGCAGGCATAGTAGTCAAACAACTGGAAAACATAAAGTCCTCCCTGCAAGTAAGGAGAAACTGAATCATTCATATACTTATACAGTATATGTCTGTACTCATCAGATATCTACATCTAATCTAACATTCAATATCCTTTACTGAAATCTATTCATGCATTGAGTTAGAGCAAATAGATACTAAAACGCTTAGCTTAACTGGGGAGGTAAATATGATCTTTAGGAGTATACATTTTTACTAGAAGCATTTGTCTCTCTTTCATATCAATAAGGACCTGACTCGCCACTGACCTCTGTCACCATCAGAAGGCCAATGAGGAAACTTCCCACACTAATTGCAAGAAGAAGGAGTTTACGTCGACATTCCACTCCAAAGAAGGAAGGATACATGTCGGATATTGTTGTGACCAAAGCCTCCTGAAATACGAACTAGGAGATGAAAAATATTTTTGTATTAACAAAGATTTTATGAATCACATCTAAATCAAATTTTACCTTTAAAAACAGAGTGGATATGCAGACTCACCTCACTATCTAAGCCTAAAAAGATGATCATAATAAAGAAGAAGACAGCCCAGAGCTGGGAAAGTGGCATTTGGGCCACAGCACGGGGATAGGCAATGAATGCCAGGCCTGGACCTGCAAATGGCACATTGATCACATTCTTAATAATTACTTCATGTCAGAATTCGGTAAAAATGCATTTTCAGCCCTCCATACCTGATTCAGCCACCATGGAGATGTCCACGTCTTGCTCATGTGCCATGAAGCCAAGCACAGAAAAAATGGCAAAGCCAGCAATAAAGCTGGTTAAACTGTTTAACAGGCACAAGTAAACACAGTCTCTGTAAATAGAATATCAAAAAATTAGTTAACCTGTACTCAGATCCAAACAGCAGTAAGTACTTTCAAAAACACTTGGAACAAAAGGGAGTACAATCAATGAAAATAAAGATAAGAAAACCTGTAGCAGTTGTTATTGTACTTGTTGTAGCTCCCCAAAGCTGTCAAAACACCTGTGCAAACTCCATAGGAGTAGAAAATTTGGCTACCAGCATCCATCCATACCTGAAGTTGTTGAAAGAGTTTCTGTTAACATACATTTACGTTGTACTAATAATGGTTTGAGCATCAGCTAAATTTGTAACAGTAGTACCTCTGGATCAGCAAGGCGAGATGGGTCTGGGTAGAGGTAGAACTTGATTCCATCTTTGGCCCCGGGTAAAGTAAGGCCACGAATCAGCAACACCAACAGCATCACATAAGGAAATGTAGCAGTGAAATAAACCACCTAAGAAAGAATCAAAATATCATATTTAATTATTTCCTCTCAGTTTAAAAAAACAAAACTGTATAAAATCAGATACATAACTGAGCATGATGTTTCTCCTGTACCTTTCCTGTGGACTTGACTCCTTTCCAGACACAAAAGTAACACATTATCCAGGTAAGGAGTAAGCAAAGGGCCAAATCCCAACGAACAGTGCCAATTTCCTCAATTCCGTCAGACAAGCCCAAGATTCTCCTCCTATCACAAAATTTATTTATGAATGTGCAAAAAGTACAAACATACCTGCTAATACATGAGACTTTATTTACTCTACTTACTCCCAAAATTCCACAACTGAAGATGTAGCTCCAATGAGCAGCTGACGGGACGTTTGATTTGGACCATATTCAAAACAGACATCTTAAATGATAAGAATTGTGTAGACTGTAAAATGTGACTTTCAAAGTAAACCCAATGCAAAGTTGTATGTGTCAGAGTGAAAACAAATTGTTTGTACCTGTGTTCCAATAGTTGTGACAGTTTGCCCATGGAAGCACAGAACTGAAGGAGGAAAACAAGTAGAGAACCGCCCAAGCCAGAATGATTATGTAGTACACTCCTGTGTACAAAACAACCACTTGGCTTCCATAGCCTAAACCTGGTGAGAGATTGAAACAATGAAACACCAATACAGTTCATACAGTGTCAGTGCATCACTTCCTACCAGCTGTCATGTTTCAAAAACTATGTCAAACAAGATGCCATCTACTGATCACAAAACTAAAACATAACCTGACAGACTTGTCAGAGAGTGAAAAAACACCTGGCCTTAGGGTTATGCTTAGGGTCAGGTTAAGGTTAGGACTCAGATGATCAAGTGATGATCATCAAATAGCTTTTGAAATTAATGACCTAGAGTCATCACATAAAGTGTCTGTGGGTTCTTTGAGGGCCCTGCATCTTTCTAAAGTGTCGATGGGACATTTGGATGAATGGGCTCCACAGTCTGGACTCCCACATGCTTCCCCAGAAAGTGCTTAGGGAAATGTTCTTCAAGGATCACGCCAGTGAAGTTTGGTTTAAATATAAATTGTGCAGGAGCTTTATCCTGAATATCACCAATTAAAATCCAGTCCCCCACAAATTGCATTCATATCTAAGTTCTGATAAATATCAATTTCGTTTTTAGGGCTTTATTTTATGTGAAATATGATCAAACGTATGAATATTCATTTATGTTTATAACCGATATAAGCATGATGAGCTTTTACCTTCAAAGAGAGGGCATATCTTTCTCCAACATGTTACTCCACCCTGACTGGTGTACTGGCCCAACGATGTTTCCAATAAGAAGAGTGGAATGCCACAGGTGAGCAGGAACAAAACATAAGGGATGAAGAAAACCCCTTTAAAATATTAAAAACATTAAAAAATGGATTATTTTTCAATAAAGTTCTGTACATGAAAATATTTGTTAAAATGATTAGTCAGGTGGTGAGAATCTGTTTATAAAGAGTTTATTAATAGAGAGTGTATTAATGTTGACAAAGAGGTGTGGGCAATTGTGTTTGTATTAAGAAATCACCAAAAGGTTTATATGCCCAAAACTAGCAAAAACTCATCAGACATGAACTGAACTAAATCTTTATCACTAACAAGGCAGCCGACAGAAGAGCCTTAACCATACTCTATCCATAGTTTCATTCACAACATAGTGAAAGGCCATCATAATTTTGGTTTACCTCCTCCATTTTTGTAGCAAAGGTACGGGAACCTCCACACATTTCCCAGACCAACAACATGTCCTGCTGTTGCCAGGATGAATTCCATTTTATTGGCCCATTGGGCTCTCTGCTGAGGTTTGGGCTGATGATGCCCCGGACTTGTCCCAAAGTTCTTCAGATTCATTGTCACCTGACAGTTGTATCTGTGGCCAAATCCTATGTAGAGATAGAATCGGTTAGCGAGAATGTAGATAACATAAAGCTGTTAAGTGATACTACATTTGTCATAATAGAAACTTATTTTGAGTGCTCAGCATATCACCATGACAGTTATTAGGCACAGTTATTAAAGCAAAGTTAAGATGGCACAAACATGGATATTGCATTATTTCTTCATTATTTATCTAATAGGATACATGATGATAAAATAAACAATATGCAGTCCTATTCTTTGAAGAATACATTGGGTGTGCCACAAAGATCAATACTGGGCCCTCTATTATTTAGGTATCTTGATGTCAAGTTAGACCCAAAACATAATTTTAAGAAAGGCATTAAAAGGAAGAGGTCAGAGAGGAGGTCAGAGCCCTGACATCTTGGTGCCAGGACAACAACCTCCATCTCAATGTCAGCAAAACAAAGGAGCTGATTGTGGACTACAGGAAGTGACAAGGAGAAGGACATGCCCCCATCACCATCAATGGGATCACGGTGGACAGAGTCAGCAACTTCAGGTTCCTCGGGGTTCACAGCAACGAGGACCTGACCTGGACTCACCACACAGACACCATCACAAAAACAGCAAGACAACAGCTCTTCTTCCTCCACAGGCTGAGGAGGTTAAACATGGACTCCAGGATACTCCTCTACAGGTGCACCATTGAGAATATCCTGACTTGCTGCATCACCGCCTGGTATGACAATTGCACCGCCCTCTACCGTACGGCATTACAGAGGGTGGTGGAAACTGCACAGCACATCACCAGCATGGAGCTGCCATCCATGGAGGACCTCTACACCCAGCGGTGCAGGAGGAAGGCCAACAGGATCATCAGAGACCCCAATTACCCCAGCCACAAACTGTTCTGCCTGCTGCCGTCTGGCAGACAGTACCGCAGCATCCGGTCCTGCACCACCAGGCTTAGGGACAGTTTCATCCCACAGGCCATAAGACTATTCAACTCTTGAGCTCTCAAGCTCGTCATTTGTCACTTTACACCTAACACAGCATTACGTTTTATACTATATTATATTTTACGTTTCATATTTATTTATTATATTGCATTTTTATTGTTTAAATTGTTGGAATTGTTGCACTGTTGGAGGGAGCCTTGGACTCAAGAATTTTATTGCCTACAACTGCTGCTGTAATTGTTGAGCATATGACAATAAAGAACTTGAACTTAAAACTTTAAAAAGTCTTGTCAACAATTAAATACATCTTGAAAAACAAGTGAGAAATTGTCTTTATATGACTCCAGTATCATCCATAAGAGTAATATTGTTAATCCCCCAATACTGTAAGAAAGCTCAAAGTTCCAAACCAAAGATCTGCATTTATAACTTAAGAAACATATGCAAAACATTTTACCCAAAGTTACAGAGCTTAAATGTAAAAAGAAATTGTGCGCTTTACCTTGAGCGTGTTTCCTCTTTCAAAAATCCAGCCACTTTGCAAGACTGATTAGAGTGAGCCCTCCATTCTGAGGCGTGGCTACTGAGACCGACATAACCAGTCTTCTATAGAAACCAAAACACGCACACACACATACTCTCTTCACACCTGTATCACGTTACATCAGGAGGAACAAAAGCAGGCAATCACAGTATAGGATGTCTAACTTTCTCTCAGTACAGCCAGTGCCATTAAATAGCTTTTCCTGCAGAATGCCTGTCTGTCTGTCTGAGAGCAGTGCAAATGAAAATACTCCTATTGTTCAATGGCCCAACCCACCTACTTACTTGTGTGAAGTGCTGCAGGTAAACACACCTCTGAGATGGTATCAGACAACCAGGGCTATAAATACCATTCCTATGTCAGGTCACGAGACAGACATAGAACTGCTCGTCCAAATGCTAAAGAGGGTAGCTGTTGTGCTTCAGTAATGCGAGTTGCTCACCTCTCCTTTTCCCTACATTTATATGAACAACTGCACTACTGAAGTAACAACTTCTGTTAAGGATATGAAGTATAACTCATCTTACTAGTATTCTAGAGGATCGTGAAATCGCATGTATCTCTGCACACATATTCAATTTGCATCAGTAAATCTGTACATTTCCAAACTAAAACTAAGATAGATGTTGTCAAATAATGAATCGGATTCATTGTAAACTAAGCCATACAATATTAGTTGAAAATTTGTAGAAGTAAAAAATAAACTGTGATTAAAAGTGGCTGAAATGTTGCCTTGAATAAACTGACCCAAAAGTGTGTTTGATTTATTGCACCACCCAAGATCTGCAATTTAATATAATATATTTTATTTTGGACATGTAGAGAAGTAGCAACTTGCTAAAAAAAAAAAAAGAAAAAAAAGAATTGCCCCTCTAAAGTACAGATTCTCTCACAGCATGCTTAAGTACTGTAATGAAGTATTTTTACTTTGTCAGTTTACACCACTGATTCTAACATTGCATGGGAATATGCATTAATTCCTTTGCAGAGTTGTTATTTAAGGAAAGCCCTCTGTACAATGAGGTAACTTATTGAGCAGTCAGTCTCAGAGGATGATGTCTGGATGTCCTTCCCTGTGTCATTGCTCCATCCTCAACTTTTTTTGATTAATCCTCCAAACAAACACAATGACCTCTTTGGTGGACGTAAATATTTGTCTCCAGCAGAGGGCAGTCACACATTGCTGTCGCCCTCCTCCAACATGTGGAAATGAAATGAATGGGCGCTGCGGGCTGATAAATCAATAACCTTTTATCGAAACAGATTTGTGTAGAGATCACTGAAGGTTCCTGGTTGGAGTGACAATGTCGGGGATTCCTCCAGATTCGTGGCAGCCGCCTACCGTGGCTTTGGAAACGACGTAAGTGCCCCACAAAAACATAACAATGCTAGGTTCAGCTAGTTAGCTTAGCCTGCTGTTGATGGTGTTATTTGGCGGGGGGCTCGAACAGTAGAAAATACCACTCACAGTTCACCCTCCGTTTACCGTAAATATGTGAAAAATGTGTCGCGTGTTGCAGCATGGGCACGGTTGTAGTGGAGCTGTACTGGAACCACGCACCAAAGACCTGTAAGAACTTCGCCGAGCTGTGCAGAAGAGGCTACTACAATGGCACCAAGTTCCACCGGATCATTAAAGACTTCATGGTGCAGGGTGGAGATCCTACAGGGACAGGTGGGTGCTGTGGATTAATCTATGGATCACTTTTTACAATAATCGTGTTGTATATCCAAAAGGCATCTTCAAATTGCTTCTTTTGCCTGTAATGCTACAATGTTATGACGTTTGTACTGTCACGCAAATGTAATATCAAGGATTGTCCACTAGATGTCACCATTTTAACTTGATCCGAGTCTTCCAAGTCAATTAACTGTTTAAAGGAATTTTGTGTCTCAGTGATTCAGAGTGTTTGTTTCTCCATCATTACATCACGTCACGCCCAACCAAAGCTGTGTGTGTGTATGTATTTGGTTCTGCTTTGATATCTGCATTAGTACCGTGCTTGTCTATGGTTAATTAATTGATTCAGCCCGATGCAAACTAGTTTTTTTTTAACAGGGATCTTGTGCTGTATGTGAGGACCATACCTGCACAGTCTTCACAAATGAAAATAAATAAATAATCCATAGTCATGATTTATCTGCTGTGCCTTTAAATGTGACATGAGAACTTGATCTGATCTAGAATGATTTCTCACAGTCAGCATATAAATTATGCATTGGTAGCTGCTCAGCTTTGGCTTGCTGAAGATACTAAAGATAACTTCATTATCCGAAGGGGAATTTAGGCTGAGGTGGCATTAAAAAGACACACAGATCACACAGACATCAAATAAAGAGGGTCAGACTTAAACAGTTAACACATCAAGGTAACAGCATCATAGTGCAAGATGGAGAAATGTCTTCAATATGGGGGGAAATATAAATCATGATGCAGGTCTCATAACTCTTATAAAGTTTGACATGGTCATGGTTTTGCACGCAACAGGGAATTAACATGATGCCAATGTTTCTCAATTTGTTCAATGAGTCCACTTGACAGTAAATCTGTAGCTTTGTGATCTTACACGTGATGTCACAGGCTACATGTTTGACAAGTTACAGTATATCAGCTAACGGTTGCTCATGTTTGTGTTTTCTTATAGGTCGAGGTGGTGCCTCCATATTTGGTAAACAATTTGAAGATGAACTGAGCCCAGAGCTGAAATTCACAGGTAATCACGATCACATTTTCGTCTGTAGTCCCCTGGGAGGCTGGTGTTTGAAAAAAGAAAACGGATTAAAATTCCTACATACAAGAACAGATAATTCAAAGATCAGATCTGACTGTTACATTTTCATTTGTGAAGTAATTTATATCAAATCTCATGCGCATGTGAATCTGTAGTTTGGCCTAAGGTGTTCAATTTGAAATCGTATTAAAATAGATCAATGTGGAGCTATTGACTGCTGAATTTCATTATGTGTGTGATACGTGATAAGATATGGACCAACTCCTGAAAGTAAATGTTAACAGTCTCATTTTGTGTGTGTGTGTGTGTGTGTGTGTGTGTTAAGGTGCTGGTATCCTGGCGATGGCCAATGCAGGACCAGACACTAATGGAAGCCAGTTCTTCCTTTCACTCGCACCCACTCAGTGGCTGGATGGAAAGCACAGTATATTTGGAAGAGTGAGCCAAGGCATGGGAGTGTTGAACCGCATTGGAATGGTGGAGACTAACACTCAGGATCGGCCTGCCGAAGACATCAAAATTGTCAGAGCAAATGTACCCAATTAAAAAGAAATTCAAATTATTTTTTTTACATTTCTTATAAAAATAAATGTTACCTAAATGTTTCACTGTCTGTGTGTTTAATGCTGCTTATTGCCAATTAATTCACACAACCACCCTCTGCTGTGAATTCAATACAATGAGCCATACTTAATCTAAGATGGATTTTATTACACAAAAAGTACAAATGTAGTAATCTAAAGAAGTAATGTTCATCAAGACGGAAAGTAGTTTTAAGTTTCTATAGGGACAGAATACATATTTTAGTTTTTCAGGTATTTTACATTTAAAAAATGTCTAATACATTGAACATACAAAAGATACTGATGAGGTGAAACTATCCTGAAGTGTCTTTGTAAGCTATTATATGGGGCACCAGAACTGTCTCAGTCCCTGTCAACATAGATTGTAAAAGTCTCTGAACTAATAATATAGATAATGCCTCATTTGGTATTTTTTGGCAGGGAAAAAATAATTTTCATTCTATGACTTCCGGTTTAAAAGCTACAAGCCAAAATGCAAAAGTGGTAGTTGCAGTGCATCAGGCTGATCAGCACCTACATTTAATGCGTTCTTCCCTGAATCATGTCCAACCTGCCCACCAAGTTTCTTTGAAATCTGTCAATACATTTTTAACAGACCAACGTGACCAAAAACATAAACTCCTAGAGGTAAACGCAGAGGAAGAAATCAGTTCAGAGACTCTTACACTGCAAATCAAGAGTAGTGACATGGAGCCAGCAGCACTTTTATCAGAGACAGCGGTCTGTACACAATCATGTCCTCTATATGTTCTCACAGAAGCATTCAGCACCTTGGACAGAGACAAGCATGTTGTACGGTTACAAGCCTGAGATGGAACTTTAATTAGTGTGATTTTACTGTAATAACATTAAACTACCAAAAGCAACGTCCACCAACACATTTTTACCATAAATCCATCCTATAATCAATGACTGAATGTCCTAAATAAAGAACTTTCAACACAAACCATATACATATGGGCAGAGGCACAAGTTGTTGACTGCCACAAGCTTTAACATCAGAGGAAGGCAGAAATAAAGGAGGAACATACGTATATAATCATGTTTTTATTTGTGACTTGTAAGTACAGGGGGCAAATTTTGTTTGAAAGTATAATAATGCATTTATCAGTTTCCCTCAGCCTAAAGAAAAGTAACATGTTAAACTAATTATGAAACTAATCATTGCTGCAGTTCATAGCTAAAACTTCAATGATTTAAAACAGTTCACATCAAGAAGTGACTATGAATAAATGTAGTAGAAGGTTGGGAGGCTACTTAGAGCGAATAATGAGTTGAAATACTCACCACCACCATTCTTGTAGCCCACATATTGAAACCTCCACACATTTCCAAGTCCAATAAGAACACCAGTCAGGATGAACTCCCCTTTTGTGGCCCAGCGACCACACTCCTCTAAAGGTTTTATGTTGTGCCATACTGTTCAGTGATTGATGGTTGAATGGACACTGGCACAGATCCTAGACTGGCTGACTGATGCACTTTTTATGGGCTGGTAAAGTGTGACAGACTGCAAGGTATTGGAACTCTAGATATAGACTAAAATATGATTTGCTGGCATATACATCCCAAACCGGAGTCAAGTATTCAGTGTTTCTAACTTCTTTAGGACATGGCCAAGTCTGATGGACAGTATATTAGTTTCCCAAGGCAAAGCTCATTTTAACAATCACAATTGATTCATGTAAATCCTTATTATTTAGGTGTTCATGTAATATACAGTAATTAAAGTATGCCTTTTTTCATGACCTGACATTTATAAGTTGTCCAGGTAATTGTTGTTAAAACATGCTTTGGTTATAGGCATGGGAATATATGATATGTAGGTTTTTTATATGCATATATGCGCCAAATGGAAGCAAAAACATGGATTATACATACATTTACTGTTTCATGGCCCTGAGTGAGCTGTTGTCAGTGGAGTTTTTTTGTGTGTGTGTGTTCGTTCATCTGTGCATCTGAGAGTGAGTATGTAACTGAAGATTTCATCTGAGAAAACATCAACAATCCAAGGTCAACCATGTATAGTATACTGTATATGTTCAATGTTTTGTTTTTTTAACAAAATATGAAACAAACAAAAAAAAAAGATTGGTAGCCATTCCTCTGACATTTACTCAGTAACTTACAAAACGTACAACTTCAATTCATTTGATTACATTGTTACAGTAAGAAAATATAACAATTTCTAAGAACACGGTAGTATGTGGTAATATATCAAACAAAAGAACAAAAAGCGAAGTCCTTCGGATTATAAAAAACTTTGTTTATTGCATTGAATTGAGCTTTGTTGATGCAAACCCATGTGGTTGGCAACAAAAAAGCATTGGTCCCCATTAAAATGTTTGTCATGTGACATTGTTCTGTGAGTGTTTGCTGCATGTCAACAGTGGAAGACTGCGTTTGTACACATGAAAACACATTTGTACGGCATGTTTCAACAATGGAATCTTGACTTGCCAACTGCATGAACTAAATAACTGCCCTGAGTTGGTACATATAAAGTCGTACAGAGTAAAATTGAATCTTAAATGTATCAAAATTCGAGGAATGATGTGATTTTGCTGTTATTCTTAAGTGTTACTCTTACATTAAGCCTTGCATTTCTTTAAAAGAAGAGTAGAGAAGTATGTATAACATTTCTGAGAAATGAGAAGTAAGGCTCTACACTTTCTTAGCTTAGAACATTTGCATAGAAATCTACATAAAATTTGCTATTAATTATTTGTGTTTGATTTTCAATATATTTTATGAAACATAGAAAAAAAAAAAAACTTACAGGAAAAGACGATTTCAAACAGACACAAGAATCTCTTCTTTTGTGCAGGTTGTAGCTCTTAGGCTGCAAATGCGCATACTTCATAAAACCTGGTGTTGGAAATTAAAACACCATTTTTTAAACATTCTTGGAAACTATCTCTCTAACATGCGCATCTCTATTTCAGCTGTACCGCCGCTCTGGTTCCCTGCTTCAGTGATGACAGGGGCGGCAGTGCTGACTGGAGTCAAGGGGACTTGCTCGGAGGCTTGTATGGTGCTGTGGGTGTTGTTTTCAGCCCGGCAGAGCTGTCTCAAGTTCTGTGGAAACATGTTGGTGGTAAAACTCTTAAAATCTTAAAAATAGAAGCTTTACAAAGGTAGCATTCATTTCAGAACTATACTGGATTGCATTAGTAGCCAGCAATTATGTTTGGCTGTGGGGCAGTTTTTAGCAGCAGTGGTCACTGGGGGGCCGACAGGCATTGTGGTCTGGAGACAGTGGAGGTCTATACTGTGTTTATATTATTTTCATTTGTTTGAACTAGTTTTTAAAACTGTTTAGTTGATGTTTTAATTATTTTATGCAAGTGCTGGCCTGTGCAGTAGATCAGCGTATAGACCGAGCTTCTGCAATTGAAATCTGGCTGACTGGCACTTAAATTGAATGGGTTCCTCCCTGGATCATGTCAAACCTGCTCAACAGGTTACAGTTTAATTCATTTGTATACCTTTTTTTTTTTTTAAACAATACAGGACTATGGGCTGATCTGTCAAACAATGTGGGGAAAAAGAGTCCATACTGCCAGCGGAAGCACAATTACAAAACAGTTCATTTCAAAAGGTTTTCAGGCTCGTGCCTTTTACTGATGCGCACACATTGATATTATCTTTGAGCGTGGCAATTTTATGTAGTAAGTTCACTTTTTGTAGTATTCCCTTTCTTTATGAAGTACTTACGTCGCATACCCTCCCTTTCATCTGAGAAACTTTAAAGATGATCCACAGGGGAACCAAGAGAACACAGAACAGTCCAAGGAACCAGCCCAAACCATATGCCCAGGTTGGGTAGAAGTAGGTTTTGTTGAACTTGAGGGGCTGATATTTCACCACTGAAAAGATGAAGGTGCCCTGGCATTGAAAAAAGGATTATTAACATTCTGTGCTGCTATAAACCAACTGCACAGTCAATCCCAGAGAAATTGCTCCATGTACATGAATACAGTGGCCATCTGTATGAAGACACATTGTTTTTTTGATTGAATAATCAAATAATGAAGGCCTGAATTGAAATCTTCACCACATATTACATATATTATTTTAAATACTGGAAAAGCTTGGTTTCTATGCTCTCCTGCAAAAAGACACCACAAATATGATAAAGCACAGTGTTATGTCATCCTGTAAATGATAAACATGCGCAAATTATTTCCTCTTCTATACAGAACATAGTAATTAACCATTGCCATCTACATTAAGCACATACAGTATAAACTGAACTACTGTACTTCACTCACCATGCAAACAGCAGGGGTCACATAAAGCCAGCAAATCTTAATGAATGGTCCAGGACGATAACGGATCATATCTTCAATGTTGTCATACAGACGGTCTGCACCTGTGAAAATGGGAAATGAAACACTCATTAAGATTTTAAAATATATTCTGTTGACATTAAAGGTGGTCTATTTTGTAAAAGCAGCACTTTTATAGATTGTGATGCTTTAAGTCTGCTATATAAAAAATTTACGGTATATACTGTATATATATTTTAAAAAAGATGAATTGTGTGCTTTATATCAGTCAGGATTTAAATATGGAAAGAGGTTCTCCACTCTCCACTGCATGCATAGATACGAGATTACATACAAGATTTCCTTGACTTCACTTTAATCCAAAGCATTTTAATGTTTTGGAAAAGAAAAAAAAGAACTTTTCCCTGCTGTGAACTTTTATTTGTATTTTTGCTCTGACTTTCACTTAACTGTGAAACTAACAGAGATTCCTGACTTTGACCAGACTCGTCTAACCTCAACACTAAGCTGCTTTACAGGCGTTGTGAAAGCTATAACAGCAATGATAATTTTTGTAAGACATAATATTCATGTTGGTGTTTGAATGCAATTAACAGTCATTTTATTTTTTTATATTTTAAATGGAGCAGCCAATTACTATTGTTTATCATGAAACAAAGAACAAAACAAAAATAATAGAAAAAACAGTCAAGCCACTTGGAATATGCAAAATAAGAAAAGGAAACTGTCTTAGGTTTACTTTCCATGCCTCTAAGATAAGCAGAATGACTCACCATATATCCATCCGATTGCTACTGACTGACAAACTGAGAGAAGAAGAAGATTGTTGCCACTACAAACATAATGGTCAAAAAGTTGAAGGAAATACAGCCCCCCCTGCCGGTACACAGAGGGATGATGGTTACTGCACAAAACGTAATTTATTTTAAAAAAGAAATCAGAACTAGATTAGGACTAAAGCACTTCACTGTACCATACATACCTTTAAATTAAAAAAATCTAAACTGGACAGTACAAAAATTAGGTTTTTAATCATTTGAACAGACCACAAACATTAAAAACATTGGTTACTACAAATCAAAGTTCTCACCTGTGTGACAAGAAGGAGGCCAAGCAAGAAGCAAACGGTGCAGAGACAAAGCAGCAGCAGCTCTCTACGATAACCTCTCCGAAAAACAGTGGGGAACATGTCCGTTACCGAAGTCATCAGGCACTCCAGACTGACAAACTGAGGGACACAAACACTTTACAGTGACCAATAAACTAATAATAAGCTTGAAACTAATGATGTGTGCGATTAAGAACGTTTTAAACAAATTTCAGGCTGCTAACTATAAATCATTTTCGTCTCACCTGAGTATCTGCACCCAGCAAAATGACCATGATGAAGAAACACACAGCCCATAACTGAGGTAGAGGCATCATGGCAACTGCCCGGGGATAGGCAATAAATGCCAAGCCAGGTCCTATATTTAGGCACATATTCACTCTGTTAATGCCACTTATATCCTGCCATTCAATTCTGAAATTTTAGGAATAAACATATATTAATTTCATATAGATGGCACCCTGATATACTCTTTGACAGACATGTCTCTGATGACCTTTTTCCACCATTTGGCTGAATCATACCGAGCCGATGGCCTGCCTCTTTTTCCACCACACTCAAAGCTGACCTGACCCGAGCCGAGCCAAGACACCAGGTTTCTGGCCAACAAAGGAGTCCCAGAACTGGATTGCAGAGGATGTCCAGGCACTCAATGCCATTTGGTCGAAAGATCAAATTCTATGAGACTTTGAAGGCTCTGTGCACATCGGGAGACTAATTTCTCTATTGCATTCAACATACATATAATCCATCAAGCAGTTCTTACTTTCACAGAATTTCACTTTAATTGCTGAAACAGACCATAGAGAGCACTATGAGTTTATGAACAACATAACAACTATCACATCAGCTGAACCTCTCCACAGGCTTTACACTTGTCTGGAGGAGTGGGCTGTTTGCATAAACACAGTGCTGTACATAATTAAGTGGCTTATAACTAAAGGGTGTAGTTGTGTTCTCACCAGAAGCAGCCACTTCAGATATCGGCAGTCCTTGTTCATAGGACATAAAGCCCAAAACAGAAAAGATTGCAAACCCTGCAACAAAGCTGGAACCACCATTCACCAAACACAGAATAAATGTGTCCCTGAGGAAAAGACAAAAAGATCAAATATACAGCAACTTAATGACTCTTTGGTAATTTACAATCAACAAAAAGTCATTGACAAAAATATAGTAGATGTAATAACAAAACAAACAAACAAATAGACACAGGTGAAACATTATCTGCTTGGCGAAGATGAAAAAACGCAGACAAAATGAAAGAGAACGTACTTG
Source organism: Lamprogrammus exutus (assembly GCA_900312555.1). Taxonomy (NCBI): domain Eukaryota; kingdom Metazoa; phylum Chordata; class Actinopteri; order Ophidiiformes; family Ophidiidae; genus Lamprogrammus; species Lamprogrammus exutus. The sequence continues at coordinate 22,047 of OMOW01038722.1, forward strand.
TAACAGTCGTTATTGTACTGATTGTAACTGCCCAGGGATGTCAAAGTCCCTTGACAAATTCCGAAAGAGAACAGAACTTGTGCGCCTGCGTCCATCCATACCTCAACACGTGGGGGGAAAAGACAAATTAGGAATCAGTCAACACTGAATCTCAAAATAATGCATCGCACATAAAGTGGCGTGCTGGTTTTTGATATATTTGCTGAGTGTTTGACTTTAACACTTACTTGAGGGTCCATCAACCTTGCAGGGTCAGGATACAGGTAGAAGGACACGCCATTAATAGCTCCAGGTAAAGAGAGCCCACGAACCAACAGAACCGCCAACATCACATAAGGGAAAGTGGCAGTAAAGTAAACCACCTGTTGACAGGGAATAAGCTGTTTGTTTTGTGCTTTTAATAATCAATCAGTTTTAACCACCACTTGTTATTGGAACCTGAATTTTAAAAGCAAGAGAAATGTTTCATCCATAAGAGCCTGTAGTGTCTCTGTGTGCAGCTGCGTACACACATCATCACATACTTATACTTCAGCGTCAATTTGGAGGCCTGCAACAAAGTTTAAATTTCACAAACACCAAGTCTAAATTTTATGAATTTCACTTAAGGCTAATAAGTGATATTGTTTTCAGGTTACAGTTTGCATTTTTCTCATTGTCTTCAGTTGTCACTCTATCACAAAATCGGTGAGAGAATGTAAACAACCCAACTGGATTAAATCCAACATTGGACCATATATCGGTTCTTACGTCACATAAATTGATTGTGTAGGTCAGTGGATCTCAACCATTTCAAACCAAGCACCGCCTCTGAACAAACAAAATCCCACATTAAAAGAAAACTGTCTACCTTTCCTGTGGATCTCACTCCTTTCCAGACACAAAAGTAGCACAGAATCCAAGCCAGTAAGAGACATAAGACCAACTCCCACCGCAGGCTGCCAATTTCATCGATTCCTTTAGATATACCCAGGACCCGTCTCCTGAAAATGACACATAATACAAAAAGAAAAGCTGTTTAAATCACAATGTTAAGGTTACAATCAGTGATTACAGGATAATGCATATGATCAATATGATACCGAGACTCAAATGTTTCTAATTAATCATATGACGTGGCTACAATATTCTACAGCTTGTTATATCGGCTGTTGATTGCAAGAAAAAGAACTAATGCACTTACAGTCCATAACCCTGTACAATATGACAAGATATAACCTAACACAGCCTGAGTTACACTCACTCCCAGAATTCTGTTGCAGGCGTTGTTGCATTTGCGAGTGTCGTCCCATTGAGTGACATGTTCCTTTTACCAAATTCAACACATGCATCTAAGAGAAAAATATTTCAATTGCAGCAAAGTGTATATAAGCAAATCATTTTAATCATAATTCACAATAATCATGAATCACGTTACAGCAATGAAAGTAAAGTTATTAGATATGAAGGCTAAGCACAATGAAAACAGACAACACAGAGACACCAAAACTACATGAAAAAACTGTTTTGTTTCAGTCATCTCAAACTGTGGTCATCTGTTCTTTACTATTGTTATTCAAAGATAAGTTTAAAAGTTAAACATTAAAACAATCTGACAAAGAAGTTTTCAATCACCAAGAATTGCCAGGAATTTCAGAGGATTCTAGACATTTTAGTTAGTTCATTAACTTATCTGTACTCTCTTACTGCTATTCCATATGGAGCTAATCAATAAAGTATACAATTAGAAACAAGAACATAGACACAGATGTCTCTTATACACACAGGTCATGTCTGCGTGCATGTCTACCTGTATTCCAGGTGTTCTTGCAGCTGGCCCATGGAACCTCAGCTCTGAAGGAATAGAAGAGATAGAAGAAGGCCCATGCCTGGATGATGATGTATGACACCGCAGCATATGCAATCACGATCTGGGTGGCATAACCGACTCCTGAGGAGACAGACAGAGTGTGTGAAATGACATTGCAGCACATTTAGGGCCTGTATTCTTGATAACAATGTGTCTGTTGCAGTGTGAACATGTTGCCCATGTTACTCCAGACCACCCGAACAGCTATGGGTCTGCTAGGGTGTCCCTGTGCCACCCACATATGCAGCGGGCACGCGTGATTACATTGCATGGAGAAATTCAAATTTTTCCCAAATAAGTGGTGCATATCGCTCGGCCACAAAAAGAGGATTAGCCAATCATGGGGCCATGTAGTGCCAAACGGACTCAACTCACCAATCTCCAGCATGCCAGTCAAAGTTAAAGCTCATTCACAAAGATAACGGGCAGAATTTTTATCATTCAAAGGATATGCTAGGTTGGAGTGACTTGCAAATGTGCGTAAGACATGAGGTCAGCAAAATACATGCCACAGCTGGGACCAAGAGCAACTGGGACACTATTGCTTCCCACTTAAGGACATCTTCATTTACTCTCCAGGTTTGGTGACTCTCACGTCAGATCTCCTGCTGGAAGACGGCTGTCCTGGACAAACAACTTATGGAACTTTAAAATGTTTTCAAAATTATTCATGTGGATTTCTGAGTTTGTTCAGAAAGGTTTTTTGCATTAGTGCCAATCTATATAGCTTAGTGATCTTATGTAATCATTTCTTCATTAAAAAATGTTGTGGGTCTTTCTTTTTTATTCGTTTCTGTTCACGCTGTGCCACGTAGACATAAAACTTTATGTTCCTGGCTACATTAGGACTCTCGACCGTGTTGTTTGGTTTGATGTTTCTGATGGATGAACCCTGTTAGATGACTCACCTTCAAAGAGGGGGCAGAAATGTCTCCAACAGGTGATACATCCCTGAGATGTGTACTGGCCCATGGCAGTCTCCAGAAGGAACATTGGGATTCCACAAAACAGCAGAAACAGAACATATGGGACCAGAAATGCTCCTGATAAAAACAAGGTATAGGTCTCACATTTGAGAAGCTCGAACCAAAAATACTTTTCAAAGCGTTGAAAGTTGAAGATGGTGTGTTGATTTTTTGCAGTCTGTGAATTTTGCTTACCTCCTCCATTTTTGTAGCAAAGATAAGGGAACCTCCAGAGGTTTCCCAGCCCGACCAAGGTTCCCGCTACAGCCAGCAGAAACTCCAACCTGTTTGCCCACTGGCCACGGTCCAATAGCTGACTCTTCTTGGCCAGGCTGTTATCTTGACTAGACACATGGTTGCTCCCTGCAAGGCCTTGCCTTTTTTTTTAATCACAAACACACAGGAGTCACTAGATTAATTATGTACCTATGAAAATGTAATGTCTGCAAATGCTGTTTACCTCCTTTCCGCTCTATTTTGCATTCAATATTACCAAATGTCAAAACTTAAACTGCTCAGCTGACTATTATTTTAGAGCTGAAGTTAATGTTGTTTTCATTGAAGTCTTCAAATTTCTTAATAACAGTTAGAAAGCACAACCAAATTCAAATTACACTTACAAGAAAACAGTAAATTTTCACTCTTGAGAAGCTACAGTTATTTAAAGATGCACTCTAACGTTTAATGAAATTCCTTTTTAGTGAATTTGAGGAAATCCCAATCATGTCCTTATAGATATTTAAACAATCAAAAGTTTATTTAATCTGTTATCCATAAACTTTCTGACAGTTGGATGGCAGTCAGACTAATTCATTACTTAGTTACTTATTTCAGCATTTCATTATTTAGTACTGCTGAAGAATTTATTTACTGTTGAATCTAAGCTTGCAGAATCACCAGGAATAGAGCATATTTTAGAATTAAAACAATGGATTAACCAAACCTGTGTAAAACATGTGCACGTGTTAAGTACTTACTTGTCCATCACAAAGGTCCCTCACCCAATAGTTGTTTAAGGCAGCAAAAAACACCAATGAGTATTCCTCTCAGTCCAGTTGCAGCAGGAGCTCTACAAAAATAGGATGTCATGAGTGAAATAAGAGACCGAAAGCAATGGTTTTATCTGGTCTCTTCATGGCCAAGTTATCACTGCCTATCGTCTGCTCATGAAACTGTTTGGCTAAGTCAAGGCTGCATGGTGTCACGGCTCGGCTGTGTCTCCAGCAGTTTTGTGTTCCCCTTCCCCTATTTTCCCCCCGTGTGTGTGTGTGTGTGTGTGTGTAGGTGACGTCGGAGTGGCTTCCGTCCTGGGCTCTCTCCGGCTCCCTCCTGATTACCCTTCATTCATTTCACCTGCTCAGCCTGCACACCTGCCTCCCATCAACTCATCTCCTCCACAGCATATATTCTCCTGTCTGTTGTCCACATGTTGCCAGATTGTTAGTGTGTTTGTGCCTAGCTCTCCAGTGTAGCCCCATTATCTTTCTCGGTGTTATATCCTGTGT
>OMOW01038902.1:0-11504 GCA_900312555.1 Lamprogrammus exutus
TAATAGAGCACAGAAAGGGAATTAATGTATTGCTGGAGGTTATAAAATAACGGAATTATTCTGACTGTATTTGCTTCCCACATTTCTGTAGGGAATGTCTGCAGCAGTGACAGTTCTGTCTTGCCACAGCTGCTAAAACGGCATATTGCTCAAATCAACCAAGATAACACTGGTAACAACTCTGCCACAACAAACCACACATACCGAGTATACAGTATGAGTATGAGTATGAGTGTGAGTGTGTGTGTGTGTGTGTGTGCAACTGCACTAAAAAGCAAAGCAGAACAGATGAAGCAAACCAAACCCACCCACCACTTCTAACACAATAACGAAGGAAACCAAGGGGCTGGTGAAAGAAAAGCAATCAAAGAGTTGGTGTTTGATAACTATACAGTTCTGGCAACACAATACAAAAACAACAACAATAAAGATATGGTACCCATAAAACAGGGCAACAAACCTGTTGTTGCATCATTCATAAACATTGGTTACCTGACTCATTTATTGTTTGCGTTAGAAGAGCCATGACTGCCTCTTTCTCTTTTGCATATCACGTAAGCTATTCATAAATCAAACTGTCACGCAAAAAGTAACATGTTTCGATCTGATGGTAAATGTCAGAGGCCTCACATGTTTATTATCAATAAATCTGATATCTAAGCCCTATCATTTGATTAGTCAGTTCATTTAAAAAGGCAAGTTAAGACATCAAATCCATGCACACACATGGCACAGGCAGGTATCCATACACACTTCAATGGTACAAATTAAAAAAATATATATTAAAAAGCTTTTCTGTTACACATTGAGGTTTTCAGTATCTGCATGGATTTGAGTGTATTACCACTTTTCACCTGCATTAACCAAAACCAATGTAGTTTTGTTCAATTGACATTAGAATTTTAGATTGAAATTTAAAGCTGGCTGTTGACCAGGTTGCTTTTAATTACTTGATAAAGGAAACAAGGTTTCCCATTTACATTTCTGAGATTAGATCACTACAAAAAGTAGGGAACAAAATTAGATCAAAGTAGATGTAAATGCACAGACAGAAAACTGGCAGCTTCTATACTGTAATTTGCTTAGTGTGCCACAGATACAGATTTGACCTGGTGTGCAGATTATCTGCTGGATTACTTAACGGAGGGATTCTGAGTATGTGACATTAGCAAATGAGGGAAAGAGTGAAAGGCCCCCAAAACCCTGACATGTGACCCAATGATGACATATTACATACTGTATGTGTGTGTGTGTGTGTGTGTCTGTACCTGCTGGTGGACAGGGTGCAGTCAATGGCTGGCCGTTTGGTCTTAGGTATGAAGTAGAGTGGATAGCGATCCCCATGACGAATCATCACCTGGACAGACAGCAGCTTGTAGTCCACTGGACTGTGACCTAGGACAGCAAAACTCTCATCAACATCATCAAAACAAAGGTTTAAATTTCTTATTATTATTATACAGCTCTCTATAATGCTCAATGCTGATTGGTCAATTGCAGCATTCAGCGGTCAAACATTTTCTAATAATCACTGCTGATCCGGGTAATAAGACTGTTTGCTGCCATTTCACAGACGTGTCACCCCGTCAACAGTTGTACTTTTGCTACATTTGAGTGCTCATTGGGAAGTGGTATAAGCAACAAAGTGGTACATACGACTTCTCGAGTGCCTCTAAAATGACACGACCAAAACACAGAAGTAAAAATATGGAGGTGAAGCAGATTGTAATACTGCTTTTGTTTCTATTCTTATATGTAAATAAACACATAGAATTGCTCCATTGCAATTTCCAAGTTTCAATATTGGTATTTCGCAATGTCCAACACCATTCAAACACAGCATTATAGTGTAGCTATGAAGTGGACCGGCAACATCTTGGGTAATCTTTGTGTAACAGTGAGGGGACCCACTCTCTGCATGCGGGGGGGCCCAATCAATACAAGGAAGAATCTTTTCACAGTGTTGGACACCTCTAAACAACTTTCCGCTGGATATATTGGTTTGTTTTTCCCAATTTACACCCACTTTTCCCACATTTATGTCAGACACCCAACCTACTGCCATGGACCGCCGGACTGCGGAACTTTGTGCAGATTAACAGCAATGAATTACAAGCTTCCGATAACGAAAAATTTTTCGTTATCGGAAGCTTGTAACTTCATTTAAAATTAATATACAGAGAAAATTATTTGTTTCTTTGATAAGTAGCTGTATAATAAGCGGGATAATGTATTGTCAGCCAGTGGTTAACATGGAAGTAATACCCTGAAGGGCAATCAGTGGAGGTCTCCTGTATCGCCCTACTTGTTAACCTTTTTGATTATTAAATTACCATGTTTCAGTCAAAAGCATATTTTATGATAGCTCTGTCTAGTCAGTTAGAATATACTAACTAAAAACCCTCTCAATCCCTGTCTGAAGGCAGGCAGGAGAGTTTATGCGCATCATGTCTTGTAAAATCAATTCTCTTTAAAAAGAGTAGGCAATCTCATCTGCAGCACTTCAGAGAGTTTGTGATTCCAAAAAGTAATCAATCTCTATATATCTCTTTCTCTACACTCCGTCAACTGTACACATTCTCTTGGCTGACACATCATGGTAATGTTATTGTCGGCTTGAAATTGGAACTGCCCACACTGACATTCAGCCGACCAAATTTTCGGACATGCCAGAATTCCATCCTTTTGCATCACTTTGCAGCCAGATCGCAGAACATCCCGGTAATTAATCGGACCTCCAGAACAATCTCATGGAAATGACTTGTGTACACTTAACATATATCCCGAGTCCAACGCCTGACACATTCAATCAATCATTATTACTGTATTAAATATTTATTCAATTTAATGCATCAAATTGTAGTCTATCTAACTGTAAGAGATGCTTTGAAATAATTCTTCAATGCTCCACAACAGTGATGCTGTGTTGCTTGACACAGCCAAATTGGAAAGACTTACAATAAACTAAGCAGGAGCAAAGTGAGGAAAGCCTCCTAAGCTATCGCTGAACTTAATATATCTTAGCTAAAAGTTATGTAGTATAACTATAGTTTACATGGTTTCAGTTTTATTGATATATGTTGATGTAGAAGTCTCACCCTCCCAGGCCTGTTCAGTGCGGTTGGGAGTGTTGCAGTAGCCATAGGCCTCAGATATGGGGTTCGGGTCTTGGGTGTGAGGCCCTGGGAACACTCTCTTCCTGCTCTTCCCCAGGCCCGCTCCAACACCTCCATCTATGGCCTGGAAGGGTCGTTCCTCCACTATGGGTGTGGTGGGGATCAGGTTCACTATAGAGAATGAGTGCAGAAAGCAAAACCATGAAGTACATAGAAAGTGAGGAAGACAGGTGAAATAAATACAAGAAAAATTAATCAAGTTACCAAGGAACATTTTTGATGTAAATATTAAAAGCAAATGACAAGTAAATGGTAACAAGAGAAGGCCCTGGAGTGATCCAACAACAAACATCTCATGGCAGAAATCATTGGGCAGAGTAAAATAGCTGCTTCCCCCTCAATCTAATCTCATCTCCATGTCAACAGCCCTGTATCCCCAAAACCTTTGACAGCTAAAAGTGTGTTGCCTGGACACCAGTGAACTGTGACCCTCAGAGAAATGCTCCAGTAGTAGCAAAAGTGACATGGGAACTGGTTGGTCCATTCAGACCCAACTCTGAGGAAAAAGAAGCTGAATCTAAATGTTCTTTTGGCAAGACGGATATGCACTTCTAAATCCTCTGTGTGTGTGTGTGTGTGTGTGTGCGTCTCTCTCTCTCTCTCTCTCTCACATACACAGATATGCAGTACAATGTATTCGTTCAACCATGAGCTGCAATGTCAAGACACCCATTAGAATTTGATAAAACCTTGCAGGAATTACGCTGTTTACACTGTATGTATATATATATTTTAAATGACATACACTAGCCCAAAGAGGTACACAATTTCAAGGTTAGAATTCATTTATTGCACACTCGAGGATCAGAAATAAGTAAAACAAACTGGATTTCCCACCTCTTTCAGTGTGTACAGTCAACAAATATGTAATTCCAAAAAGTATAGCAGACACTTAATTGCAAATGGGCCAAGTAAACTTTAACCATCTTTTTAAAAACTTGTTTCTGAACGAGTTACCACTGAGTATTCAACCACAAACAGAGGACATTAATGTAAGAAATAGTAATACAGAAAATGTGTAAACTTGTCTGAGTTAGCCTGAACTGCAAATGTAGGAAAGCTGACATATTTGTATTACCATATATCACTTGTTCTCTTTAAAAGCAAGGCAGCATTACTGCACTACATCTTAACTGACATAATTTGAAGGGCAAGAACATGGAATAAAAAAAGTGATATTATGAGCCATCCCAAAGAAAAAATTATCTTAATCTGTGACAGACAATAAAGCTTCTTGAAGCTTGAATCCAGAAAAAAAGCATTTAATGCAATAAATGTTTTTGTCTTATATTGTAGACAAAGCAATTTCAGACATGACTAAACAACAATCTTTGGATACTAGAATCTAATCTCAAGTCAGAACAATGAAATGATGCAAGTCCTACAAAGTCAAAGTATACATGAGACTCAACAATAAAAAGAAAGAGATTTCAGTGGTTACTAAGAACTAAACCTTGAAGGGCAGAGTAAGATCTTCCCAGTTAAGTAAGAGCTGAGTACCATGATGAAGACCTCCAATATTTCTGGATAATAAGTAGTGAGCTCTACGTAAAACTAATGTCTATGTGTATGTGTAGAATTCTCCATGAACTTACCACTGATGAGGAAGAACAGAAGGTGTATGCTGCCCACAGAGACCATTCTGATGGCTGCCGTGTAGCTTGTGGTCCTACCACACACTGGAGCCCATTCATTACCAGAACCTGTCCAACTCTACGCTTTTCCCCCCACACTGCCACCCCCACCACCCTGCTACCAGTCCACACATACGCTTGCGCAGACAGACCAAACGTTTAGAGGCAAGTTCAGTGTTAGTCACCTACACAATGGGGCTTTTGTAACAAGCTGCCCAACACTTCCAAGTAATAACACATAGAACGTACCGCAACACGCACACTCGAGATTTACACCAGACATCACTGGTTCATACACTTACTCAATCCAACATGGCTGGAAAAAATAAGCATGTATACACAAACACAGACTTAAATATAGTACCACTACTCAAAAACCTTGTCAGCTGTCAGCCACACACAAATATTCCACCTCCTAGTCTGTGTGAACGTTTTCATTATCAACAGACAGGTACACCGCATGGAAATACAGACATGGCTAAATATTTTGGTACCGTTTCAATAACATAAAAATGAGTTGAAACTGAAAAACTAATTGCCATCCAATTTTTTAAATTGTCACGGTATCAATGTCTAGATTAATACACCTAAAGGCAGGAGCAGAGCATTCTCCCACAAAAATGCACCCCAACAAATGCCAGCTCTCATGCCAGAGTAATTAATGGGTTTAAGGTAGTTTGTTGTTCGACATGAAATTAGGAAGGCAGGTTCCCCACTACTCAGATGGAAGGCTGTGTTCTGTCTGGATTATGGTAAAAAGATGTGGAAATGACGTAACAAATGCAGCTGTCCTTCAAAGCACAAAGCAACTTCACTTCCTTGCCTGACTGCATTTAGTTTTAACTCAGGTTGGCACAGTGGCTTGGTGGTTAGCACCATCGCCTCACAGCAAGAAGCAAAAAGACATCTTCATCTGATGTCTCTTGTTGGCAATGTCTCTATACGATCTGTATGCTTTTTAATGCCTGCCTGGGATAGTAATAAAGTTGAAGTTTAAGGTCCTGTGTTTGAATCTGATTGGAGCATTTGTGTGTGGAGTTTGAATATCTCACAGTATTTGAGTGGGTTTTCTCTTGGTGTTTCAGTTTCCTTCAATGAATTGGAAACACTAAAATGAAGATATGTGTGGGAGTGAACGTGAATGAGTTTGTCTGTCTCTATACAGTATATCAGCCCTGTGATAGACTGGTGATCTGTCCAGGGTGTACAAAGCCTCTCGCCCCCCTGGACCACTGGGTTGGGCTGCATCCTCCCACAACCCTGCAGAAGATAAATGTGTATAAAGAATGGATGGATGGACAGCTGTCACTCACCCAGAGACATGTCAGTACATTTAAGACTAGAGCAAAAACACGGGAAAACTTATGTTTTGCCATTATGTAAATGAGTAAACAAAGGTTACTTGACCATCTCTTGAAGAGGTCCAAAACTGGTAGACCCTCAACAGGGGTTACTATAGAGCTCCGTACGTTACGCGACTCAGTTTGTGTACACCACTACGTTACCAGGAATATTTCACACTGAAGTGACCAAAAATGAATGGAGCCAGCGCTGACTTCTAATCGTCACTGTGCACTTGAGTCTGAAGAACATGAAGCTGTACACAGAAAAGAAAAATCAATAGGTTAAACATCTTCTGCTACTCTGGGGATTCTCTGAAGGCTTACAAAGCCTGGAGAGGTACAAACAGACATAGTCTGATGATGAACATTTAAATGTGGATCCTACAGTTCCTGCTAAAAATTGTTATGACGATACTGGAAAGGTGAGTGTCATCTAACGTTTGCTGGCTAGCATCGACTATCATAGAGCGTTATAGTGATGCTAGTTTGCAGTGCTATAACTTTGTGGCCAAGAGTTATTTACACCCAATTAAAGTGCCTCTTCTGTTTGCTTCTGGCTTCTCTTTTTTTTTTTTTGGCAGGAGTCCATTTATTTAGTCTTTCGGGGTATTTGGGCATGCAATAAAAAGATTTTCCTTTTACTTGCATCCTCTTGTTTTGGCATCCTGAAGCGCAGCGTGTTGACTGCTTGCGGGTTTGTTTTACTCGAGCGCATGGGTAAGGACAAGGGCTCAAAGGCCATGCGAATGCTGCCAATACGGCATTATTTTGGTTAATACAACAGCTCTGTATTAGGGTTTATTTTGGCTTATTCTAGTAAACGAAATCTGAAGCACAGAGTTCTCAATAATACCTTGTATCTTTGAATTTAAAACATCGATTGAGTAAAATTGCTTTAGTTTTTGACACATGATAAAATAGAAGCAGTTAGTCTTAGTGAATCAAGTTACGAAAAATGTAAAAATGTACCGAGGCATTTTACAGTTCAAGAGTGCAGTACTATATACCCCTGAATTAAAACTCAAACGCAACAACATATATTAAAATTACAAAGTCAAATATAGAGAAAACTCCCTTTAACATTATGTATGTGGACATACTGTACATACTGTAAATGTCAGCAGCTTAAAGGCTCTCCACACCTCAGCCAAAGTAAGTGAAAACACCTGTGAGTGTGTAACATGAAACATGTTTAATTCAATATAGACTAGTTGCTTTATGAAGGACAGGGACATTAAGGCCATCCGATCCATTGCCCATTTCTGTGACACACCGAAGACAGGAAAATGTAGAGAACACAAAGGAGCTTGCATTTTAAGCTATACCGTTAATATTACATGACACAAACGGAGCCGATTATTAGCCAGTTAAAGTTCAAAAAATGAGGGGATGAACAAAGAAGAATAAGTTATGTCATCTATCCACCATTTCTAAACTGTTCTCCACAGAATGGCTCACTCAAAGCCTATCTAATTATAAGTATAGGGTTGTGGCCCTACTCCCTCACTCATGCCACGTGCATCATCCTACCTCATTTACCCATATACATAAACCTTTTGATGCCTCTTTTATTAGCTTTGCTTGGGCCATCTACCTTTGTATTTCACTCTTTTTAATCCTCCCATAACACTTTACCATCCACTGTACATCTATCAACAACTACAGCACTTAAATCCCACCATACTCTGCTTCTGCTTCCCCTTTCCCTTCACTGACACAAACATCTCAAAATAGTTCTCATCCTCAGTTTCTGTGACATCAGTTCTTTCTCCATCCCTCCCTGTAGCCACCCTCTTCTTTTTGCAGTGCCACTGGGCTCCATCATCACTTTCCTCTGGGAGTCCCTACGTGTCAATCATGCCCTTTGCTGCTATGTTTACAGCAATCCCAGTTTGAATCTAAGACAGTCTGAAGCCAGAGAAAGGCATTTACATCACCATAAATCATCATTCATGGTTCTGGTCAATAAAGAGTAAAACACATTGATGTTTTTTTAATAACCCTGACATTAGAAAAATACATTGAGGTGACACAGACAGACTTTAAACCAATATAAAGAGAATATCAAGATAAAATTAGATGATCTGAGAGGAGAACAAACAAGTGAGCAATAGTGGAAAAGTGGAACAAAAACAAAAACAGACTCTATTAGACATGAGACGAAATCCGATACATTTTCATCACACGGTTCTGTGGGATAATGGCTCAAATCCTACTCTGTGTGTTGTGAATAAATTATGACAGCAGCTTTTTATCAACCATCGTACTGATCAAAACATGAATTGAGGGCAGTGTACCAACCAAAAGTTCTCCCCGTGCCATTTGGCACGGACACACAATGATCCATTTAAATAGGCTGAACGACTGATTATAAGATTGAAGACACCTGTAGATACTAATTATAGAGAAAAGTCTGCTTAAAATATCACTACAATCCTATGATTTACTATCACAATTATTTATTATCACTTCTAATAAGAATTTTGTCCAGGCCATTTTCATTTGTTTTATTATTTAAAGTAATATGTTACATCGCAACTCAAAAGCAGCTCTATTAAATATGGAATAAAGAATGATGGATGCCAATTACATTTGTCAGTTTCAAACTATTTCCGGGAAAATTGTGTTTTATTGGAAGGATACAAACACTTTTGGCCACGTCTGTACATTATTCCAATTATAAAGCGGTGATTTAATTCATTATAGGCTCTTTCATCAGCCTTGAGCATTTTATACAGGAGCTCATAGAGCTGGAAATAAGAGTGGGTTTGATAGTGAAACAATAATAACTTGCACGGCACCCTCCTCTTACAGGGCAAAGCACAAGTGTGTACTTTGGGCAGAAAAGTGCAAACACAATTAAGACGTGAGAAAATACTTTCTCTTGGTTTCCCTCCTATAAAATGGCTTTTTAAAACATACTTGCAAAAACAAGGAACAGAAGAACAGAGGACAGAATAAGCTTTCAGTATCCTTGGTTCTAACAATAGTTAGGTTCATGTGTCATATGTATTTAATTCTTCATATATATGTGTCTAATCCTATAGGCTTGTCCAGACACCATCCCATGATCACCAGAAACACTTTCATGTGAGTGATTCAAGAGGTATTTTCAGAAAACCAGAACAAAATCATTTAATCTTCACACTTCCCATCCAGATGCAAATATAAGCATTTGCATTGCATGCTTCATCAACTGATGTTTTCTCAATAATGCTTTGGAGGTTTGCAAATCACATCCAGTGCAAAGAAGGCCGTCTCCATTTATTGAGCAGGAGTTTCCTTGCATTCCATCTGGCAGGGACACACTGTCAAGACAATCCCTACAGGAGATGCTAAACAATGACTTAATTGGAAAAGGCCAATAGCGTGTGTGCATCACTGACAAGGCATTCCATAGCCGATATGACAGCATTGCCACGGCCTCTCAAAGGATTTCCGAGTATACAGAGGCATGCTGTATTTTTTCAATGTCTGTAGGGAATTTGGCTTTGTTTGGTCATGAATGGGGTCTCTTGAAGAGGGGGAATTGAGAAGAGTTCCAAAACAAAAACAATTCTTCTATTGAGCATGATCATTTATTTTGCAGCCAAGTCTGCACAACGGCCCACAGCTTCAGAGAGAGAATGAATTTGTCAAGCACAAACACAAACACACAGTGTCCACTTACAGAACTGGAGGCTGAGGCTGACGATGGCCAGCACTGCCGCACCCACCACCACCAGGAGGAGGAAGCGGTTACGAGCTAGCATCTTGTCACGTGATGGCCCTGTCCATCGGCCATCCACACCACGGCCCAGCCCTGCAGTCTGGACACAAAAAGTCAGTAATCTCACAAACACAGAGAATGATATAAGACTGTAACTAATAATTATTTTCACCAAGGTCTAATCACTGGACTTGCAATAACATGAACTCTGGTTATCTGATTGCTGCCCACATTGCGATCTCAGCCTGAGGGCTGTCATATGCCAGCCTGTTCCTCCTCCTTGCTCCATGGATGGTCATCATTCATTCATCCATTAAATAACTAAAACCTTTTATGCTTGGGCTGTCACTGCCACATTTCAGTGACAGGTCTCCATTCATAGCAAGTCACAACTCCCACTTAAATAACTTGATGAATGAAAGCGAGCAGAGCTGGGAAGAGGAGGCAGGGTGACTTTTACAATTCCCCAGCAGATTTCATTAATGAATGTTTCCCCGCTGAACGCATTGCTTTTACACCTGGATATTTGTGACAGATCTGATTGCAATGCAAGCCTGACCACAAAAGTACAGTATGTGGTCAGCCAGATCAGCGCATATACACCTTGCATCAATATGTGACCTCATTATATCTACAGTAGATGACGTATCTGGATAGCTAGGATCATCTAAATGCAAGGTGCAAATACCCTCACAGAGACAGACAACTCAATCACGATCCCAATCCCATTCACACTATACAGTTCGAGAAATTTGGACTTTCCAATTCACCTAGTCTGCATTTCTTTGGAGGAGGGAGGAAACCGGAGCACCCAGAGGAAACCCAATACCTTCTTGCTGTGAGGGAACAGTGCTAACCACTGCTTAGTGGTTAGCACTGTTGCCACCAGAGAAAAGGGAGGAAAAAAAAACTGTCATCAACATCGGCACTCAATCTGCAACAATCTGATGTGAGAGAAAAATGCCCACATTTTTACCCAAATTCCTCTGGGCAAACTCCTTCAGATAATTTGTCATTAGATATTATCTGTCTGTAATAAATAACAGTAAATTACTTTTAGGTGTCCCTACTCTCGCACTACCTGTCCTTACTACTTTTCTTCTACCTACATCAATTCCCTGTTTTTCCCATAAAGCCTTTGAAGAATTTGCCAAGAAATGAGCATTCATTTGTTGCTTGCTACCATGGTGAACATTAGTGTATGTTAGTGGTCATGGCCACACACACTTACTGAAAACCTCAAGCTTTCTCGTTGCAGTATTGAAAAAAAAAGAAGCTAAAATAGCGTCTCCTGCTCACTGTTTGTTGAATATTATATCTATGTTGAAGCTATTGACACCAAAGCCATACATTGATTGTTTATGTAACGTGTCAGACTCCGCTGTAACTCGCAAATAAAACACCACCAGTAAGGAATCAGGAAATTCAAAGGTGGCAATACATCTTCAAGACCCTCTACTATCGCTTTGTATAACACATGTAAATACTACAACATATGTGCTGTGATGTATCACTGTGCTTTACACAGCCAAATGTACGTGTATATTTAACGCCCTTAGTAGACTGTTAATGTGTAGTCCTGAAGTGACTAAACAAGGTAGCTACTGTCAGTTATGAGATCGGAAGAGCACACGTCTGAACT